>CP135561.1:2903487-2964139 GCA_032401905.1 Swietenia macrophylla | reverse complement strand
AAAAAAAAAAAAAAAAAAAAAAAAAAAAAAAAAAAAAAAAAAATTTAGATAAGGATCGAAGAAATACTTGCGTAACAATCAAACGAAATAGTTGGATAGCACAATTTTATCGTGCCAATTTAATAAATAAATGTAATAAAATTATTTAATTATTAATAATAAAAAAATATTTATATTAATTAAATAATAAATTTTTGTTAATTTAAGAAAATAATTTAATTTTAAAATTTTTTATATTTTGATTTTTTTAAAATTTTAAAAAATAATTACTTTGAACTCTCAATTTATAAATTATTTTTTAATTTTTGCATGCACGGCAATCTCGTGCCTAAATCAAAACGGTGCGCACGTACGTCCAAAGTGTTTAGTCAATGACAACAAGTATCACTGTGTCACGGCATGCATTCTTGGTAATTGTAGGAGAATGAGGCAAAACAAACAGAGTTAAGTAACGGACACCCCGTCTAAAATTTGTGAACACGTGACATTATTCGCGAAAATTATAGATACAAAGCTAACGGAAAAGTGAACTCCTCTGTTAAAGGTAAGGACAACATTGTAACTTAATTCGCCTTTACGTTTTGCCAAACAAGATTGAGATGGCTGTCGTCTAGTAGTAGATTTGAGTGATGCCATTAGTGACGTCATGCACCCAAATAGCAAATGGAAAGCATAATAACACAAAAATCCCTGGATTTTTATATATTTTAAAGACATGAATCAATTAATCAAAATTATCAAATAAATATTAAAAATATAAAATTATTATTATTACTCTTAACAAATGAATAAAATTGGGTCATTGCTTCCCATTGAAAATCTCAATTTCTTTTAAAATAAAATTGGGTCATTTTTTTAATCAAAATCCTTTGTATTTAAATCTCACTTCTACCATTGGTTATAGGGATAACAATTTGATTTATCCTTTAGGATATATAAATATATATATATATATATATATATATAGTATCCAAATTTTATCAAATAATAGATAATTTTTAATTTTAAAATTAAATATTTAAATTAATTTTGATCAATTATAATTTTAAGCATCAAATATTCGATCAAAAAATAATTTTTTATATAATAAATTCATAAAATTATTGTTTTAATATTATATTTAAAAATATTATCTTTAAAAGAAACCTACATATGTCAAGATTAATTCAAATAAATAAAATTACGATGGTCTAGAATGCAAAATTACTTTTAGTATTTGAAATGTTGGAGGTATAACAATAAATCTTATTTAATCTCGCTAATTTGATGGTAACATAAGGCATTATTTATGAAATATTACGTCATTTTTATATCTCTTTTATTTATAATTTTTTTTCTTGTAAAATATTTCTTTGCGTGTGATAATAAATCATTTTATCATTTTCCTATTGCTTGTTAATATGAAAGGGTAATAAAGATTCAATAATTATGTTGTCCATGTTTGATTTTACAAGCAAATTATGTATAAAAAAAAATAAAGCATTATTTTCATATAATTATAAGCTAATTAATTATTCAGTACTTGCAAATGATTTATTTTTTTTAATTTATTCGGAGAATATATAAAAATGAACTTAAAAATAGAAAATTTTAAAATTCTTCTTAAAATTAAAAAAATTTTAAAAAATAAGTGTAATTTTATCAAATTAAAGAAGAGTTATTAAGCTTAATTACATTTTCTATTTATCATTAATGCAAGGACAGGAGAGTAAAATTATTATTTTGAATTTCGTTCGGCTACCAGGGATGATGAGGAAGCATACTCCATTTTCCATTGTGTTTTGTATTTTAACCCCATTCCTCATTTCATTTTTAATAAATTTAATGAGATGGAGAATTTCCCATGGGAAATGGGTTCCTCATTTCTATATAAAATCTTTCATTTTATATTATTTTATAAATTAAATTTAATAATATAATAATTTAATTAATTTTTTAAATTATAAATATATTATAATATTATTTTAAATAAAAATAATCACTACAAGATACTAAGATAATATCTTTAAATAAAAATTAAAATAATCATGTAATATTATTCAATAATTAACATTTATAATAAAATAATTGATTTTAAATTTTTTAATTAATTTAAAATTAACATCGATAGTTTAAACTCTTAAATAATTTCAAAATTCTTAATTAATTTTAAGATTAATGATTTAAAAAGTCGAAGAGACCACGGAAGAGAGAATTAGTTAACTAATTTAGTGATTAATGAGTTTAAGGGTTTTTTTTAAAAAAAATTATTTATATATATTTTTATCATATTAATTAATCCCATAATTTTTTATTATTAATTATATTTAATTAAAATATAAATTTATATTTAAATATATAAATTTTAATTTATAAATTATGAAATAATTATATTATATTCTAACAAAGAATAGGAAAGAGACGGAATAAAAAGAATTAAATTAATTTTCGTCTCTTTAATAAATTAGAGATTAATTTTTCTCTCCTCTTTATCTCATTTTTCATAAATTTATTTGAATTCTTATCCACTAAAAGCAAGTTTTCCTCGGACCTCAAATCTATGGAAAATTTTGTCATTCTTAACACCTATCGCAACAAAGGAGAATTTAATAATTTAAAAAATTACTAACCTAATTTTTGATTTTACCAAAATCTCCTTTGATTGCTTAAGCAATTAAACAAACAGTTGGCGTGCATATTTCCAGCCGCACCCCTCCGCGAAATTCTTTCGTGCTTGCGAGACGATGTGCATTACTGCCGGACAACAGATCACTCATTAACAAGTGGGCAATTGAAAAATCAAGCAAAAGAAACACATGGCGGGCTGTGAAACACGCTGGTTGTCCTTTTCTTCCTTCTTTGGTTGCTGTTAGCTGAATTTCGAGTTACATCTTCAAGCAAAGTATTGTCTACGTACTCGATTATGATACCAAAGTGACCAATAATTCTAACCCCATTTCAAAATCAAAATCAATGACCATGACAATGCATGTATCATGTGGGTTTGGTTATTATAACACTATTTTATTATGGGTTTGAAATTTTTATTGTTTTTTAAAATTTAAATTTCACATTCAGGATGCAACGTAAGAAATTTAATGGTTAAAATAGTTAAAATTTATGTTTTTTTTATTAAATTGCAAAAACTTTGTAATAATGAGTCAAGGACAATAACAAATGGGATAATAACAGTCAGGTCTCTACTTTTTATATTTTCAAAAATAAAGACAGTGCTTTCATTTGCATTAAACAAAGTCCTATATCATACTAAAATAATTAAACATAACAATTCAAATTATTGTATCGTATTAAAAGAGATCAATCCAAACTCAACTTATTTCTTAATCGCATTAAGAAGTGAAAATTCTAATCCAAT
Source organism: Swietenia macrophylla (assembly GCA_032401905.1). Classification (NCBI taxonomy): domain Eukaryota; kingdom Viridiplantae; phylum Streptophyta; class Magnoliopsida; order Sapindales; family Meliaceae; genus Swietenia; species Swietenia macrophylla. The sequence continues at coordinate 2,960,784 of CP135561.1, read as the reverse complement.
ATAATTATTAAATAATTAAATATATTACAATTATATCACCTTTTATATATTTTTAATTTATATTATAAAATATTTTTATAATATTTATAATAATATTTTTTCAAACATTAGTTAATTACGTTACAAGTATACCTAAATATTTTTAAAAAATAGATACATATAATCAAAATATAAAATTATAAAATTATAAAAATCAATTTTGTGTTGTGTTCGTATTATTTCACAAGTCTAAAATTGACGCCTCAAAAAATGATCAAATTAACATTGTAATATTGAAATTTAATTACAATTCTAAATGGCATTCCAATCATCTTTATAGAGTTGGTGGACCTATTTGATACAACTTATAACAGTATTCTTTAAACGCGAAAGTACAAATAATAGGGATCTACATGTTATTATCCACAACGTGCTACGCTGACAAACCAATGCGGAAGACGTGTACGTGACTGTTTATGCATGGTGGAAGACCAACCAGTGTTAGACAATCGGGCGCAGAAGTCGGAGGCAGGGGGGTTGATTTTCTTCACTGACCGCCAAGACTTAACGAGAAAATCCTCTGGAAAAGAGCTTCCCCCTAAATCACTCTCTTTCTCTCCGTTCACTTCCGAAATCTTTCTTTCATTCTTTTTCCTGATAGAGAGAGAAGCAAGTAAACGCCAGTTCAATATAATTACGTAGATATGCAGAAGCATCGGGATCAACGGTCAAGATCTGTCAAACCTACCACCATTCATGGCTGCGCCCAGTCTGGGGATCTTCTTGGGCTCCACAAGCTATTTCGGGACAACCCTTCTATTCTCAATGAAAGAAATCCCGTTGTAAGATCTTTTCTTCTTTATGATCGTGAAAGTGATCTCCAAAGAAATGAATAATTTCTTCAAATGCCGTTCATTTCTTTTAATGTTTTTTATATGATTTAGTTAATGGCGTGTGAATTTGGATCCATTTCGTAGTATGATCAACCACTTCACTGTTTAATTGCAGTTACATTATGTATTTTGCTTTAACTTCTATGGGTGAACGCCGATTGAAGAAGTTGCCGGAAAAATCTAGATTGCAATTTACTAATGATTTGAGTGAAGGATGAATTTTTCTTGATCTTTCTATATTGTTTGACTGGTAAAATGAATTGGACAGGGTCTGGAGACATATCATGTAGTAGGATTTATAGATAGACGAATAAGGAGAAGAAATTTTGTGTAATCAAGGAAAGATGTAGTGGGATTTCTATATTTTAATTGTTTTATCATGACAAACATGGTGGGCAGCAGTTGGGTTCCAACTTTTGTTATTTATTTCATTGTGCCCGAGTTTTGGATGTTAGGCTTGTTGTAACCAGGGAGAGCTTGTTAATATATGTATCTATTGCTCGTAATTTAGTTAGCATGACTGTGGAAGTGGTCAATTCTTAGTTATTCATGAGTTAAGTTGAATAACTTTGTTATTTGGGGATGTGTGTGAATTCTGCTGTTACCCATCTCTGATTACAGTATTAATTTTAATGCTTGTAGCATATATTTTAATAGTTCTATCTTCTCAAATTTGTTGTCCAATAAAAAGTGTGCAAGCAACATGCATTTTCATCCAGTTTATTTATCCTTTTCATTTTGCTAAAATGCAGATGGCACAGACACCCCTGCATGTTTCTGCTGGTCATAACAAGGCTGAAATAGTTAAATTTCTGCTTGAATGGCAAAGAAGTGATAGGGTTGAGTTGGAGGCAAGAAACATGGTCAGTAAAATTCATGCGTATTTAATATTTCCTGAGTCAATTCTGTCTATTAAATTAATCCTTCTTAATCCTTCTTAAAATCAGCCGAGCTCCTCCTAATATGCTTATTTGATCACATTTTGGACAAAAATCTGCTGAGTTTTACAGTACGGAGAAACTCCATTGCATATGGCGGTAAAGAATGGGTGCAATGAAGTTGCAAAGTTACATCTTGCTCATGGTGCTTTTGTCGAAGCCAAAGCTAACGTGTGTTCTTGTAACTCCATTTTTTCTCTTTTTCGTTGAGTTCTTAATTTATACTGGATTGTGGTAGATGCAACTTGTTTTTCCTGCCTTATACATGCAGAATGGGATGACACCATTGCACCTTTCTGTCTGGCACTCGATTCGATCTGACGACGACTCAACTGCTAAGACATTGCTTGAGCATTATGCTGATTGCAGTGCCATGGATAATGTACTAGGATTGCATTACTATTCTGTTTCATAATATTAAAATCATCTTTCTTTCTGAGTAGCAGTAATTGGTGTGACCTTTTAATTGCAGGAGGCAAGACTCCTCTAGATCATCTCTCAAATGGCCCAGGGAGTGCAAAGTTGCGTGAAATATTATGCTGGCACAGTGAAGAACAGCAAAAGAGAAAAGCACTTGAAGCATGCAGTGAAACAAAAGCTAAGATGAATGAACTTGAGAATGAACTATCAAATATTGTGGGTTTGCATGAGCTCAAGGTACAACTTCGGAAATGGGCAAAGGGGATGCTTCTGGATGAGAGGTGCAGAGCCCTTGGGTTGAAAGTTGGCGCTAGAAGACCTCCACATATGGCATTCCTTGGCAATCCTGGAACAGGTACTTGGTTGCTGATTATTTTTTTTGAATCATACCAATGTTTTCTTGTATCTGTCAATGTTGATATGTCTCACTACTTGTATCTTCCTGCTTACTTCATCTTCTCTAGGAAACCATCCCTTGATTTTTCTTTATTGTTATTAAAACTTGGTATTCTTGTTGCACCTCTTTTTTTTTTTTTTTTTTTGAATAAGTAAATAAATTTAGCTTCTCTTTTCTTCTTCACCCTGTTCGTCCCTTTAGTTTCCAACATGATCTCATTGATGCATCATATTGGTGGATTTTTGATATGCATTTTCAGCTCAGATTGTCAGCGCAGAAGAACCACATAAATTTGTACCCAAATTTTAGAAATCTTCAATAAATTTATATTGAGCTGACCAAGTGTATTCCCTTTCACCTTTCACTTTCTACAGGGCCACATTTCATAGGTTCTCTGGTTCCAGTACTAATTTTGGATCACATGGTTAAGTTTGTTTTTTTGACGTTCTTCTATTAAAACAACTTCAGAGTGTGTGTCCTTTATCGTGTTGACACAAATACGATGCTTTCATTTATCTTTTCCTCAATACTCACTTGAGGGATCATAGTTTTGCTTTGAAGAGAAGGAATGATGGATAGACACTTAGTGGGTTGATTTGTATTCTTAATTATCTCTAATTATGTTTATCATTGTGTTATATCTTGTTTGGTTAAGTATGAAAGTGACATGATTAATTACATGACAACAGGTAAAACTATGGTAGCTCGAATTCTTGGAAGATTACTCCATATGGTGGGAATTCTACCTACTGACAGGGTAACCGAAGTACAGCGCACGGATTTGGTTGGCCAATTTGTTGGTCATACTGGACCAAAGACTCGAAGAAAGGTGCATCATTTGCTCTCAGGAATTGTATGTTTGCTTTTAATTGGTAGAAATAAATGTAAACAAAGTAATATATGACCTATCATGCCCAAATCAAAGAAGCTGAGGGAGGAATTCTTTTTGTGGATGAAGCATATCGATTAATACCCATGCAGAAAGCAGATGATAAGGACTACGGCATTGAAGCCTTAGAAGAGATCATGTCTGTCATGCACAGCGGAACGGTTATAGTCATATTTGCTGGTTATAGTGAACCAATGAAGCATGTAATTGCTTCTAATGAAGGCTTCTGCCGAAGAGTGACAAAGTTTTTTTATTTTAATGATTTCAATTCCGAAGAGTTAGCTAAGATCCTCCATATCAAGATGAGTGACCAAGCAGAGGATGGCTTGTTGTATGGATTTGAACTACATTCATCTTGTACCGTGGATTCAATTGCAGCCCTCATAGAAAGAGAAACAACAGAAAAGCAGCGCAAGGATGTGAATGGAGGTTTAGTGGATCCAATGCTAGTCAATGCAAGGGAGAATTTGGATCTTCGGCTCAGTTTTGACTGTATAGACACTGATGAATTGCTAACCATCACCAAAACAGGCGATTTTTACATATATGCATTCATACTTTTACATCCGCCATACTTTTTTTGTTGCAGTTGCTGCTAGAGATTTCAAAGCTGATTCTTTGGAAAATATTTTATATCTTTGCATCTCTTAATTTGATAAATCCATTGTATCTATCATTGCCATTGAGGTTTTTGTTCTGGGTTTTGTTGAACTCAATTGTTTCAATTGTTCTGTTAGACAGCAAGAAGTATAGTTCTCAGCATTTTTTTCCTGGCAGTTGATGTAGTTCCCTTGCTTTAGCAACTCCGAATTTAAATTTGTTTGTGCTTATACTGGTACTAAATAATAGTCAATGCATGGATGCATTAATCCTTGTATCTTCCACGGTTCCAATTCTTTTATCTTGTTATGATTTACTTCTATGCTTTGGGCAAATCAATGAATCAGATTAGACCACGTTGTATTTTTTAACGCCGTGAATTCACCAAATATGAAATCAAAACAGTACTGTAATTGCTAGAGATGGCAGATGAGTCGATTTAGTTCGGTCCATGAAAATAATGCTCCCGAAGGTTTGTGGTCGAGCCGAGCTCCGTTGGCATGAGAAAAAAAATAGTGTGGTATGACTTACAAATCGACTCCATGCAAGTTATGTTAAGCCTGCACCTTTCTTGGTCCATGGACTTAAATATTTACAAATTTTAAATTATTTATTTAATATAAATATAAATAAATTTATGAGTTTGGGTTTTGATCATTCGGTCTAGCTTAATCCCTTAATGAGTTGGACCGGACCTATATTATTCATTGGTCGGGCCTGGCCGGACCGGCTCCCCTTTTGCCATCACTGACATTGCATATGTAAAATAAATTAGAGGAGTACAGAAGCTGTAGCTTCTTGCCTCATTATAGCTTACGGACAAAAACGTGGTAGATGACAGTTTGTTGTTTCGTTGGCATAGAAATCAGTGCACGAGGCTCCTCAAAAATGGAGTTTTTTCTTTTATTTATTTGTGTAAATTTGTTGGTCCTTTCTGTAGTCAATTCACATGCATCTTCACAAACCCAAAACATGACTCAGGCCTCGTTTTCTTTTTCTATTGCTACATGGAGGTGAAGAGACAAACATCTTTCCAAAAACACCAAAACAAGCAAGTAAAAACAAATGGTGGCCAACTCTGCAAAGTAGAAGAGAGAAAGCGAGTAAGAATTTCATTATGCATAGGCGTGGCCTGGACTGGCCTGGGTGAGCGAGCCATCGTCACGCCTGCAAAGGAACAGATGTGCTCCACCAGTACTAGGTCTGCTACTTTATTCACAAAGACAAAGAAAACCCAACTCCAAAAGGCAAAAGTCCAACCAGAAAAAAATAGAAATAAAAAGAAAAGAAAGACCTAGATGTGCAGAGCTTTCGCGTTAGTTTTGCAAGAGATTATTCAACAATCACCATGAAGGAGATGTGCATGGAGACCCGGAAGAGGATGAAGAAAGGCCATTGTTACCGACAGAATCACCACCTGAAGTGCCTAGTGACCCGACATCCCTCAAAGAAACTGAACATGCTTCTGCTGGGAGCTTCTTCATTGGAGTCAATGGAGGTGTGTTTGGCACTGAGTCTGGACTAGATGGTGACAGCTGAGCTATCTCTTCTTCGCTGGAAGAACCGCCGGTTTCTAAACGCGAAGGCGATGTATCCGGAGTTTCAAACGGAGTATCTGCCGTGCTCAACCTCATTGCATCATTGTCGTAAATAGGATTCGATATGTACACAAAATGCTCCCCACCAATGCCGCCACCACAAGCTTTGTCAGTGCAAGCATTGTTTGAACCAACTTGAGTTGTGGTCCCTTGAATTGGCTGAGGTGAAGTTGATGGAGGTATGATACCTAGGCAGTGAGGGCTAGTGTTTGATTCTTGGGTATGGATATCAAGAACACTATGATGAACTGGAAAGATTTGGTTCTTCATTTCTGCCTTGCTTTCGCTGGCAGAAACAGCCGGGAAGAGAAAGCTTCCTGGAGCATCAAGAACACCTTGTGCATAGAAGCTACTGAGAGGACTAGCTGATTGTTCTTGGGTATGTGCAGGCCGAGAAGATGAAGTGTTAGTAGTGGTTGCGGTGGTATTTCTTGTGGTGTTTCTGAGCTGACGCCGGCGGAGTAATTGAGAGCAGTAAAGCTCAACTAACAGAACTAGGACTACACTTAACACAAAGGCAAGGCTCGCCACCATTACCAGTGTTGCTCCCATTATTACCTTGGTTGTGCCCGTCATTCCTGCTTCTCTGTTTTGGTTTGTCTTTCTTTCCCTCTGGGAAGTGTGGAACGGAGGAAGTGAAAAATGGACAGTAATAAAACAAGAGCCAGAAGACTTTTTTCTTTTGGCGGGAAACAGTCATTTACCTTTGACAAGGAAAGGAGATAGGGTAGAGAATCTTAAGGGCATCGGGCATGGGGAATTTAAGGATTTTTTTGTGTCCTCCAAATTGTTGTGGCAATTTTACTTGCCAAAGAATTCCCTACCATTCTTTATAGATAACACGACATTCTTGGCAGATACATAATGGAAAACGTAATGAAACTAGTACGGACAACAAATATTATAGAATCCCAACACAGTAGATACAACCTCTTCAACTTCTATCATTTCAAGACACACGCAATGATTACAACTTCTACCATCCTGGGCTCTGGAAATTTAGTAGAAATTAAGTATGCATGCTGTTGATGCAATGGTAAGAGCACAAAAAGAATGTCAAAGCCACGTGTATGCAGAGCTTCACTCCTATAACCAAAGCAAGTCATAAGTTCGGGATTTCTTTGGCTTGTGGGAGCATTTTGCTTACTAGTGATGAAGAACAAGCCAGCTTCCATTCTTCTTGTATGGTCAGCACCAAACCCAACTCAAGGGAAACAAAAGCAAGAAGATTACTCGGATGATATTAAGCCGCCAATGAGTATACAGAGAACAATTGCTGAATGATTTACCTCCCTCTCAGTGCTGCAAAACGTGCAGCCAAATCATCATAATCTGGTAACTTTGGATGCACATGCCGAGCTACATTTGACCTATCTGGTTGAAAGGAAGCAGCACGAGCAAGCGCTTTTTTTGCCTCCGAAGAAGTCGTTTGTTCATGAGAAAGGGAAATTGATCGTACAGGAGGAGGAACCATCTCTAACTCATCATCATATACATCTTTACTTGAATCCTGAGGTGCTTCACCAGCATTGATGGCCCCATGATGTGCGTGACCACTTTTGGACTTGCTTCTCACTAATCCATGCTCATATGCTGATGGTTTCGTACTGTAATACATCAAAAGTTTATCCGTTTTCCTTTCCTCTTCGTCATTCTGATATTGCTCATCATCAAACAAGATCTGTAGGCCTCGTCTTGTGTAATCCCTTCTCCTGCTTCTTGATTTCCTTTTTACAACTTCTATGTCTCCACCATTGCCAACATTGTCATGACCAGATGCTGATTTATGGTGTCTCCTCCTGCCTGATCTTGGTTTTGGTGTAGAATTACCAGCACCATCGTCCTTATAGTGACGATCTTTCTCATCATCACGGCAATTAACTCTCACATTTCCATCTACCTCCCTCTCGTGTTCACGATGATCTGATCGTAATTGGATTTTCTCTGACTTCTCACCAGAATTAGCTCTGATATGCACTGAAGGATCTTTAGGGACTCCATTACCATCAAAGCCAAGATGTGAAGATCCTAAATTGGCTCCATATTTGGTATCCTTCGATTTAATAATGGTATCCTTTGATTTGACATAGGGAGGGGGTAGGGCATTATTGTAGTAGGTTTTCAACTTCGTTATTTCTTCCTCCTGTACTTTCCTTAAATTTGTGTTGTTGTGTTGGTCACCACAACTCTCAGAATCAAGCAGGTCCTTGCCATCACTCTTTACATACTGTCCTGCATAACTAGGTGCAATAAATGGTTTTCCATAAGGTGAACTCTCCTTACTTTCTCTCTTAGGTACAGCATTCTCCCTACCACCATGAAGCTTGAATGTACTGTCTATATACTGCATTCGTTTTCCATGAGTTGAACTGCCTCCTCTAACCATTTTTAGGACACTATCCTCCTTTCCATTCCAAGCTTCCTGCTTATCACCAATGACTACTTGCTTTCCTTGGAGTAAAATGTCATGATCTCCCATTTTCAAGATTCTTTCTTCCCTGCCATCAGGTGGCTTAAATCCATTGCTTAAGGACACCTGTCTGGGCTGAAAGATGGAATCATTTCTATTTAAGGCATTACCCTCTTTGCCACTCTGCAATCTATACTCATCGCTTGCACATTCAATCTTATATTTATGTGAAATATCATATTTTACTTCATTTGGTATAGTGCCCTTGCTATTGGTTGGCTTATATTTATCATTGGAGACAGTGAAAGATCCACAATGTTGTGGTTGGTCCTGCAACAGCATTCACAGATTGCAAATATCTTAGCAACAGAAAGAATCAATATTTTCAAACTATTTAAAGAGTATGACCATTTTCTATTTTGCTTTCTATTTCTGTCTGATAATGATGCCAATCATGAAAAGAAAATACGGAGGGGCATACCTGCACAGATGCAGAAAGTTTAGACATCCTCTGCTGAAAAGCCCGGGAGTCCCATTTTATGGAAAACTCTGACACTATATTTTGCATTAACTGAATCTTCTTATCCATTGTAGCTGGTTTTGAAGATAATTTCTCCACAATCTATTAACAATATTAAGGTGTCAGTAACAAAAAATGCAGTTATAAATTTATAAAGTCTCAGGTGGTAGAGATCTATGAAAAACTACCTCTTTATTCACAAAGTGTTCCAAGGAATTCCCGTATTTCTCTTGGAATATTTGCCTGAGGTCATACAGCTCAGGAAGATCAGAAAATCCTGCAGCAGCAAACATCAGGGATGAAACAACCTCTCTGCAGTCTGCTGGGCAACCACTGTAAAGAAAACCATGAAGTAAGCAAATATCAATGAAAAAATGTTTCAATTTGAAATACAAAAATAAATGCCAGAACTAAACCAAACCACCACACAGAATTTGCTTTTGGTTCAACTCCTTCGTTGTGCATCTTTCTAGGATTAAACCGTTAAGGGAACAACATAGTTATATAATCACAGCATCTACAATATCCTCCTGCCTATCAAGTTTCAACTGCATGCTTCAATTTTGCATAGGTAATTACTACATGCATCTAGTTTCTTCTTGCTGGTATTACTATTTATGGATTTCCCACAGTACTACGATAGATATCCCCGTATCGACACTGAAGAAATGCCAAACTAGTGATGTGGAATATCAAACCAGTAACATTCAACATCACCAATGCCAATGCGATTGTGTACCGCTTGTACATAGAATGCAAAATTAGTAACATGTTACAATTATGATGTACAGTACAATTACTGGCTTATGACATAGCTATTAAAATAGACACACATGCATATACAAACCACACATACACGGACAGAAATTGAGATTTCATGTTGATTTGGACGTCTACATGTAAGAATAAACTGAATTAGAGACCAAACGCTAACACAGTGCAACAATAGCAGTAGAACCATGCTTACCTCGGTCCTTGCATGAGTGAAAGACTCTTCAATATAAAATTGCAACATTGCTCAACAAAATCATAGCAATAAGAAAGGTTCAGTTCAGCTAGAAGCCCTTCAGCCTGTTTCACAACATGGCAGAGTATGAAAATTACATTCAGATCTTAAATTGCCACAAAATCAAGACACACCGGCCCTTACAAAAATCAACAAAGCCTAAAACTGCAATACATTCAAAACTAGAAGTGAAAAATCAAACAACTCAAGAGCAATGGAGAAAATGCACAGCTACATTAGATTTTGAAACTTAAAAACCAAAAAGAAAAAGGCAGAAATGTAAAAAATAAAAAATAAAAAAACAAAGAAAAGCTATGAATGCGAGTATAAATTACCCTGTCATAAGCATAGATATCGAGCCCATTCGCGAGCAGATCAGCCATATCTTTCTTTAAAAACTTCTGCGTGGCATTCCTCTTTCTTCTAATCACATCGATCCGATTCTTGATCAGTTTTATCAACCGCTTACTGTCAAAAAAAATTAATCACAAAAACGCATATCAAACGCAAACACCATACATAAACAAAATGAAATGATAAAAATACAGAGAAAAATGTCAGAGTACGAACCATTTAGAGGCAAAACCTCGACCTAACAGTCCGTCCAGCATCTTCGTCTCGGTAGCTCGAAAAGATTAGTGACCGTTGCAGCTTTTTTCCAAAAAAAATATAAATTAAAGAAACTTCAAAACGAACGTAAAATCAAGATACCGTTAGATTCGCCATTGACGAAATAAAAGGAGAAATCGAAACAGAAATCAATACATTTTGGACATCTCTTTTGTTGCAATGCAAGACGTCCTTTACGACACTTTTTGACAGCTAACTACTAGGGTGACTGAACTCAACTAATAGATGTCTCTACAGTATAGGTTTCCAACAATGCCCTTGGTCTGGAAATGAAAGACCGGTTATGAGCTGATCAGTTCAAGAATTATGGAGGGTATTCCGGTGATATAAAGCATTGATTACGTGCGCATGAGGAGGCGTGATTATGGGTTGAGCTGAGCACTGCGAGAAATCGTGGCCGCTTGATGAGAAGACAAACTATCTGGAATTTGGCGGAATCTGCGGAGGTGGACCGCATGTATTCATTGCTATCATCCATTGGTTCAGCCTTTAATTTGAAGTATTATTTCTTTTATCCTTGGGTTCAGTCAAATTGTCTTTCTGTAAAAACAAAAATGTAACGGCCGTATTAACGATCTTAACGACGAAGAAAGTCCACGTCGTCTTGTTCCCTTGTCAAATTCTCCTAAATGCGCTAAGTCCAAACTGGGTTTCCGAGGATAATAAAAAATATATATTAAGTTATGATAATATTATAAAATAATTTAATTAATTGTAATAAAAATATTATTAATTAATAATAAATAAAAATAAAATAAATTTTAATTAAAGAATAATTTTTGGATTTTTAATTTTTAATTAATTAATATTATTTTTTATTAATTTAATAATTTTATTGTATTATTATAATTAATTATTTATTTTAATTAAAAAATTTTCATTAAAAAAATCTTTTTTAATTAAATTTCACTTTATCTGCCATGAAATAAAGAGAGAAAACGACATGCCATTCCATGTCAGCTGCCCGAGAATCGACCGTCCGACAATAATCTGTCATAAGGAGTTCGTGACCAGTCATCTATTATAAACCTTTATCAAAGAAAAAGAAGAATTAAATGACAAGGACAATGTTATTTTTTGTGATATTGTTATGTCATGGGGATGGAATATTCTATTTAAAAATTTAACTGTAGTATAATAAAGTTGTGACTGAAGCAGCAGATTGATTTTAGAAAGTCTCGAGTAAAGTTATGACGGTCCCACGTTAGCTAGTTATGACAGATGGAAATAAAATAAAAATAATAATATAAACAATGTCTTGCACCAATTGGAGGGTAAACCACCCGTCACTTGCTCCGTTAAATTATTTAATTAATATAATAAAATTATTAAATTAATAAAATAAAAAATTATATTTTAATAATAAATAAAAATCAAAACTTATTATTCAATTTACATAACAAAAAATTATAAAATTTTTATTGAATTTTTCATTCATTTTTAATTAATAAATTTTTTATTTAATTAATTAATCATATTTATTATATATTTACTGTATTTGTATAATAATATTATTTTAATTAAAATTTTTTCGTTGTTCAAATACAGACAATATGACTTGTAATTAAACTTTCATTATGCAATTTCATTTAACACAGAGATCTTACAGAACTAGATAATCGAAACTCGTTCAGTTGGTTTTTAATTCAATATTACAATTAAACCTTCTGAAGCTGTGGCTCAAGGAAGGAGGAGAAGGCAATGTCAATCAGAGGTTTATGGTGACACTGCTGGGCGAATACGACTGCCTGCCAATACCACTCGGTTCTTCCTGCCATGTTTGGTTGGAGAAGAAGAGAGAAAAACTTTTCGACTTAAGTAACACTGCTGAGAGGCTTGCAATTAAATTATGAATCACAATACAAATTGACTTTGTTTTACGACAATGGTAAATGGCGGAAAGTACTAATATAAAATCGACTACTAAAGATGCAAAGAAAGATTCTCTCTTGGAAGTAAGATGATATTACGAATTAACATGAATTAAATAATTATTCACTAAAGAAATGTTTATCAGGTCAATTCAAATATAAATTTTTTGTAAAATTATTCATGATAATTATTCATTGCTGATGTTCGGTAAATTATTCTCATACCTGTGCTAGCAAGTGAACGAATAACAAGTCCAAATCAAAGTTTCTGATATCATAGACTGCTTAATATATCAAGCTACTACATGATAAGTCAAGCTACTACTTGTAATGTTCAGTTGTACTTGGAGAACAGCCAAGAGACTGTCAGAAAGCCAGATTAAGGGTACTGTTGGTATTTCCTGCTTCTACTTTAAGTATTCAATAATATTTGTCAGATGGGAACCACCTCAATTCCAAACATACCTAAGATTTAGAGTTTGCAGTCTCTTTTGGAATTTATGGAAGCAAGGTGTGGTTTTAGAGTTTATAGACTAGCTACTTCACTACTCATTCTCAAATGATGAACCTTTCCAAGTTGCAAGAATAACCAAATAACAGAAAAGAAAGAAATAGAAGCTTGCGGCTGAAAATATCAGCTTACATATCATTTCAAAATCATTCACTCATGTAAGAAATATTACACTACTTAAAACTCTACCAAAACGGAAAGTAAAGCCTACATATAAGCCTGCAAGAAGTTCAAGGAGAGGTTTGAATACCATTTTGGCAGAGTAGGAGGAATATTACCTTCGGCAACATGTTCTTGTGATGAATATCATGTCATCCACTTTCTAAACTCAGCACGTAAGGCAATTAGTGACACTCTCTAGCTTAGTGAACTCATAAGTGCAGCTCTGAATTGACATTACTACTGCATATCGGGCTTCTCCGGTTCTTCCTTCTCAGGATCTTCCTCCTCTTCCTCTTTCTCTTTCTTTTCTTCCTCTTCCTCATCTTCTTCTGGAGGATCGCATGGCAATGGTGGCGGTAATGGTGTTTTCATTGGACTAAACTGGGGAAATATATCAGGTCTGCGACCAGGCTTCGGCTTCTCCCACTCCTGCCATGTCAATTTGTAGACATTAATGACCACTGCACATCTTAAAATTGACGTTCAGGGCAAAAGGGTAAACTTACTACAATCAATTTTCAAATAAACAAACTTCTAGGAAATTCAGTTCATTAAACACAAGCAGCAAAAAGCTAGTGATATGCGTTCTCCAGAAGGTTCCCCTCGTCACCAACCAATAAACCTCAGTTAAATTGTTTTTGTAAATAGATTGAATTATGCAACTAAGCATGCCATAAAACAATGCCTTTCAGATCTTTCGAAGAAACATTTTTAAGTCAGAAGGCCCTCTCCAGAAGCACTTATGAGCATTTTGGAAGAACATATTTACAACTCCAATAACAAAAATTTTAAGCCATTATTTTAACCCAAAAAAAGTAATCTGACTTACCCACACACAAAGGAATAAAAACAAAACAACAAGTTATTGATCATTTGACAGCTCTTTTTACAAGCCAAAAGCACTACCGGACACTATAAGTGTCAATCATATGGCGCCCTGGCCAGAAATCCAATATCTAAAGATTTAACAAAACTGAAAGCCATCTCCACAATTATGTTTTTGAAATGCCATTCTTATTAACTTCATAATGTTGTTTCTATCTAGGTAAATTAGATGGACTATGCTTCAACCGACCAATACTGAAGATTAACAATTGAACCAGACAGAATCACGCTATCTAACAACAATCCTTGTGTAGCCAAAATTTCAAATTTAAGATGAATAATTTACAGCTAACCACAGAAAATTAATTAGTTAATTAATTAATCAAACAAGCTGAAATTCGAGAGCATAATTAAAACAGTTAATCTTACAATAGGGAAATCGAGAGGATTGCGGCGAGTCAATTTCTCTTCCTCGGGTGCCATCCGCACCACCTGCCTCTCTGCCCGCCGATTATTTAAAATAAGACCGTTCGAACCGAAAATCGGCACCAAGTCAAGCGAGCAGCCGCAACTATGGCTCGCTGAAGCCGACAACGATGACGTGAAGACCTGACGTGGAGGAACAATAGCTAGGGTTTTCGACGTCGATGCTGTAGACAAACAGCAAAACGATGCCATCTGTTCTTCAAACCCTTCGCCTTGCAACAAGCTAGTTTATATCATTATCCGGGCAAAGCGTGGGCCGAGCCTGAGTCGGTTCAATCTACCAAGCCCGTTGCTATTTGATGTGGGGACGTGATGCACCTTGGGCCCACTGCAAACGAACGGTGGGGAGCTTCGGATTTTTGGTGAATGCAAGCTTGAACTTCTAACAAAAATTCATGATTTTACGTGGCTTCTAAAGTACACTGGTCGGCCTCGAATTTTAGTTTTTAAAAATATTATTTTTATTTAATTTAATATTAATTAAAAAATTAATAATAATATATAAAATTTTATAAATTATAAATAAATTTTTAAAATATAATCTTCATTAGATATAATATTAAATTAAAAAATAAACAAAAGTGTATAAAATTTTATAAATTATAAGAGAATTTTTTAAAATATTTTTTTATTAACTTTAACGTTGAATAGATAAATAAATAATAATATATAATTAATTTTAAATTTAAAAATTAAAAATATATTTACTTTAATAATTTAAAATAAAAAGAGAAATTATTGAAAAAGCCGATTTTCAATCCACAAATGCTAGAAGGAAAATATTCTAGGAGGACAATCCACAAACTTTAGATACACGAGCAAGACAACTGTTAACTGGGATTCTATAGAGTTAGTTTGGTAAAGAAAGTTAAATGCATTCACAAAGTTAGTTGAGAATCGATCACAGGTCTATAGTCAAAGCCCTCCAGTTCCCCGTGCTTACGTGACAATTTGGACCTCAAAGCTTCATTCCTCTCCTCCTCGCTGGCTTCACAATCTAGAAAAATTACTGCTTCAGACATTGGTGATCCTTGTTCTTTTTGTTGCTCATTTTCTGCAGTAACTTTTGCGTCATCGACTGGATTAGATTAGACGGTTTTTCATTACATCCTTGTTGACATTCTAAAAGCATGGACATAGGTGCAACCATGGAGATGTTCTGTGAAAGCAACCGGATGTTATTATCGGTGCTTCCCTGCAACTGGATCAGAGGACCAAGAGACGGTTTTAGCCCAATCCCACTTTTTCTAGATGAGCTTTGGGGGCTTGAGACTGGTAGTTTGTGAATCGGCAGCACATTCTCTTTATTATCCTTTTCTCGTCCCAGTGATGAGCCTTTCAATCCAGGTTAGAGCTACTTACCAACTGAGCTTACTCTCTTGCATAATGTATTGTTAGAGCCATTTCCAGCTCCATCAATAAAATCCTTATGAGTCTGCAGTTCGTTACCATTAACGAGCAGAACCTTTGATGAAGACCTATCTGATGAATTACAATGAGTCTTGGAGAGCAATACTTGAGACACAATAAGCATTTTCTCATTATTACTCTCACCTACTAGACAGTTGTCCAAAGATACCATTTTCTGGTTAAACCCATATGGCTGTGCCGAACACATTCTAATGCTTCCATCCATTGATTCATTGGTTTGATGGCAATTCTGTTCTTGCTGACTGCAAATGTTATGCGCGGCTGAAGACGCAGTGCGAATAGTTGGTGGTCTACAGAGTGAAGATTGGTTTGCCACCACGTTCTCCTTTTCATGGCCATTTCTCTTCTGAATTTGACAATAGGACTCCAGTGATAGCTTTCTCCTAGATCCATATAGTTTCCCTCGTTTACCTGCTTTCAAACATGTGAGAGATAGGTCAGCAAGAGCAATGTGTATCTCCTTTCTTGTTTACAAGAGAAATAAAAGGTCGTTATTTACCTCATTCACCTCTGCATCACTGTCCCTAATCTGGATTGAGCTTGAACACTCCAATGACAACTTCCGGTTCATACCACATGCCTTCTTGTGATTCAAAACTAATTCATCAACTTCAAGTCCTGAATCCTCTGACCCTGCAAATTCTGTCTGCGGCAAAAAAATTGAGAATGAAGAAAAAACATTTTTCAAAACATAACATCAAACCAATTAATACATCAACATACTATGCCTGGTTTCAGATTTTGAATGCCTTGAGTTCTGCAACTATTCCCACCAGCTCCTGCCTTGGCATATTTCCGAGTCATGAATCTCGTTTTCGGTAAAAAGCTTGTCTGCTATATTTATACTCCCGGCTCTGCACCACCCAAACATGTCACACAGCCAGGAGACCTCTTTATCCACCATTGTTGCGAATGAATCCGTGCACCTACCACTTACCACTTCACGCATTAGGCCATCATCAGGATTTGGTTCTCCCAATAATAGCCCTTGCTAGTAAGGACAGTTGAAATGTTCAATGATGGCTGCTATGTCCCCTGTTTGGATAACATCCCAAGCCTTGTCATAAATTGGAATTATAAAAGAAATAAAATGTTACGGGTTTAACAACCGTGCTAATTGAGTGCCTGTGGAACCCTGGCCAATTAAGAAATGAAAATAAAAAGCACAACATCATGATGTTTCGAAAGGTCAATTAAATTTGTCAATTTAACTATTTCCCTACTTGTGTCTAATAGGAAAGCTAAAAGTATGCTAGCTTTTAGCCTACTACTTAATCATGAAAGGACAATAATTAAAGTGTTTGATAATCATCTTTTAACAGAACTACTCGCTTTTCACACTTTTGTATTTAGTAATTTCATCCCACAACGCTGCAGCTTCAAAGCCACGAGCAGAAGCCACAACACTATCAGTTACCGTATGTTAATCTTCTGGCCGTCATGCCAAGAAATACTAGGTTATCATGCTGAGACAAAAAATGCTGGCGCAAGGATAGGAGTTCATAAAAAAAAAAAGAAACCGGTGACCCACTTGCTGGAAATCTAGTAAGCCAGACAATTTATAAGGTCAACTTCCATCACCAGAAGACAAACAATATAAATTGGGAAAAAAAATAAAGAAAAATGAAGCTTGTGTTGAGAGTGGGATTTGAACCCACGCCCTTTCGGACCAGAACCTTAATCTGGCGCCTTAGACCAACTCGGCCATCTCAACCTGCTGTCAAAAGATTTAGAGAATTTTTTTTAAAGATCTATTGCACCGTCCAGCGTATTTCCTTCTCAAATCTTGATAGATATTTTGCATGTTTATTTGGGAGTTCTGGGAGCCATGTTTGAAACAATCAATTAACGTCACAATCTACTTGATGTTATAGGACATATATATATATATGTATATAATTTAATTTTCATGATACCTAGTTGAAATAAATAAAAACACTTGAGGGCGAAATGTTGATTTAATTACTCACAATACCAAGTCATAAAAAATAATCAAATAGACATATGGCAGCCCATATTCAAAGGCTTCAGGTTATGAGGTTGATCCTCATGATACTATTATTAGAGATTGACAAATTTAAACCAAATTATCCCGCATGGATAGTTTAAATTGATTTAGGCGAGTTTAAAAATTTATTAAATTAATTTAAATTTAAATTAAATTAAATTAAATAATAAAATTTATTATTTTTATTAATTTAAATTTAAACTAATTTAAATCTAATCGAACAGATAAATATTAATTTAATTTTATTTATATTTTATTATTAATTTAGCTCCGCTTGAATTTTATCAAACCCAAAATCTTGAAATTAAAATTCAGTTCAAGTTATCCCCATCCATAAAGGCATTTTTTTAAATTTGAGAAAATTAAAAATAAAGTTGAAAAAATGTTTTTATAATCAAAAGCATCCTAAATGTAAAATGATATTTTCAAGTTAAAATTTCCCTCTCTCCCTCGCTCCAACGCGACCTTGTCCCCACTTATACAGAAGATCGTACATGGACCGTCCAAAATCCCACCTTCTAATTGGACTCCCTTCATGATTGCTGTGGCTATGTTAATAAATTGACAAGTGGGCTCCAACCGTAAGGAAGGGACCAAGATCTACGGTAGAGATTGCAGATGGCATCATGAATCGCAGATCCCGCGATTCACTAAAGTGCGGGCCATGCAGTAGTCGACGTGACGACCCACAACACTGCTCAAGACCAATTTTTCACCCTACCAAACCAACATAGTTTCTTCGGTCCTTGACCGGTTCGTCGATTCAACACACGCGCTCTCACACTCACGTGGTTCGGCAGTCCGCCTCGCAGCCCACGTAAAGTCAAAAAAAAGCGAGTCAAGCGGACGAACAAAATCTACTCCATTCTAAAGAACAAGTGGGCCACACCACGCGTCGTCTTCCCTCTGCGTTGACGGTGGTAGACACGCGCGAATTCTCTTCCCCTAAAACTTACGACCGTTTAAACACCTCGAGAGTGTCAAGGTTTTCCTTTACAAAGTTTCACAATCATTTCGCCTCGCACTCTTTGTTTCAGAATCATTTCGCTTCGCACTCTTTGTTTAAAGAGAAATAAAGTTACAAAATATCTGTTTAATTATTTTCTTTTTTTATTTTCGGAAAAATGAATTGTTGAAGCTTTGTCTTCAAACAGATTGAAGCTGACATTAAGAGAGAAATTCAAGTTTGATCGAGAGAGAGAGAGAGAGAGAGAGAGAATGAGTGTGGTTGGGAGACAGATTTCGAGATCTAATACGACGGCGCATCACCAGCGTCAATACTCTGACAACTTTCTGGATTCATCGTTCGGCGCTAAATGGCTGCATTCTTCAAGTGCTTCTTCTTCGCAGGTTTTCTTCGATCTTTTAACTTCTTTTCTTGTTTTGACAGTCAAAGTTTGACGAAACGGTACGTTTAATGTACAGGACTTCGGTTTCTATGGAGGAGGAAGAATGGGCAGGAAGTCACCTGACCCAAGGACGCCCCCGTTTTGCACGCGGTCGTCGAGTCTTAGGAAAAATGTCGATGACCGCGTCTTGCCTGGAGAGCTCAGCCCTGGCTTGCTGGATCTGCATTCTTTTGATACTGAGCTTTTACCTGAGGTTAGCCTTATTTTTTTGGAAAATTTTGCCAGATATTGTTTTCCTTATTTATTTACTGGGATTTAATTCATTAGATAATGTTGATCGACTACGAGGATAGGGTAATAAATTATATAACAACGGTGTGAGATAATTTTAGCCTGTCTTGATTGAAACAGTTTCAACTTTCAATTGCTATTTCTATGGCGGGGAGCATTTGCAAATTAGATTGAATTACAATTATTATTCAATCATTGACGTCAAAGCTTATACCCTGTTTTTATGTATTTACTTATTAGTGTACCTTTTTAGGATTAATGGTTTCTCAACATGTTGTGAGAGACCACCTCAGACGAGGTTATCAACTGAAGAATGAAATCACCTTATGTTTCATATCTTTAATTTTACTTGTTTTTTCTCTTGGTACATTAAGGAGAAGAGATAAGTTTATATTTGTTGTCTACTGATGTCTTGTTTATTCCATAACTAGATGCCCATTACTGAAGCACAGGAAGGATACTCACTCCATCAGCCAGTTTATCGTAAAAGTTTTGATGACTCCATACCGTATGTCTCCACCAACAAACTCACAAATCGAAACCGAGTTGTCCCAGAGAATAACCTACTTAAAAGTTTCTCTGGGGACAAAGAAAGAGCCAACAATGTTGCTAAGATCAAAGTTGTGGTATGTCTATTGATGCCACTAAATGCTTATATTCATCTTTACTGTCTAGCCTACTGTGAATTATACTTGAAAACACAAAGCTAGCTCCAATCAATTTCAGCTTGTTGTGAGTTGTAGATGTAGTTACATTTTTCCATAAAAGAAGAAAGACATGAAAATGCACAAATTTGAGGTTCAGTGAACTGACAGGATATTAGTAATCTCAAGGTTGTCTGCTATGGCTTACTACCCTTCTTTTCTAAATTAATGAAAAAAATTGAAATGTTAATGTCAAATGCAGGTGCGCAAGAGACCATTGAACAAAAAGGAAATAACAAAGAAAGAGGAAGACATTATAACCACACAACCAAATTCCAATTATCTCACTGTTCATGAAACAAAACTCAAGGTGAGTACCTAGTGGATCATTCTTGTTGCAGTTGTATCAATATTTAGATGGACATTTTCTTTTTCTAAATGTGAAGAATCATCCTCTTTACAAGCATTCTTACAGATGCTTTCTACTCTTCTCTTCTCTATCAAAGGTCTGCTGGAGTTTGGCTAATTATCAAAGAATTCATAATTTTGTAAATGGAAACTAGTTAACCAAAGTTTTTAGAAATGCATTTGATAGCTTTCTATCTTAACTTTAATTTTTCTTCCTGAGTTAATTTTTGAAAATAAAACTTATTTATGTTCTCTCTCAGCTATAACTCAACATGGTATAAGCAATTTGAGTCATTTAGCCGCTGTTTTTCCCCCCTCACCAGCCAGATAGTAGGGTGCTCCATCCGGTCCTTTTGAGCCAGCGTCAAAGTCTAATTTACTGCTCTTTGCAGGTTGACTTGACAGAATATGTTGAGAAACATGAATTTGTTTTTGATGCTGTGCTGAATGAAGATGTCACAAATGAGGAGGTGAGTGTATGATTAATCTTGGCTAACGTTATGGTAGAATTAAGCTGAATTCACTGTATTTCTGTTTTCATGGTTGTAGGTGTACTCTGAGACTGTGGAACCAATAGTCCCCTTAATTTTTCAAAGAACGAAAGCTACCTGTTTCGCATATGGGCAAACAGGTTTAGGTGTACTCAACTGGAAAATATATATTTATATGTTATGACGTGCTTGCTGTTGGATGTCCAATACATGGGACAATTTTTTCACATCCTACGGTTATAATTGTTTTTTGTGTGCTTTCAAGAGTATTTGCAGGAAGAGGAATATCTACCTATGTTGCAATTGTATGTCCAGGTGAAAGATACTCTGAAAGCTTAGAACAGATAACAAACAATATCAGTACATGGACATTTACTATAAGTTTCAATGTTTTTCCATTTGTACAGTTAGTCCAACACTATACCTTTTAGTATACTGCTGTATTTAATTAGTATTCTTTCTGCTGTTGCCTCTGGATTAGCCTATAAGTTACTGATAACTTCTTTGCTGAGCACATGATAAATTACAAATTTATTCTGGACATTATTCTTGTGTGATTTGTCCTAATATATTTCTCCGCTTGAAATAAAAGTATAGTTTTAACTGGGATAATCACTAGTTACACACTCTTGACATGTAGTTTGGTAATATTTCAAGTTTTTTTGTAATGAAGTACATCTTTATCTATGTTTTGGATTTTTAATTAGTTTCTTTTTTCTCATTGTAATGTTGTGCACAGGTTTGAATTTATCTTCTTCTTTTTTTTCCATGTTCAGGGAGTGGAAAGACATACACCATGCAACCGTTGCCCTTAAAAGCATCCCAAGATATTTTAAGATTAATGCACCAGATGTATCGGAACCTAGGATTCCGATTATATGTCAGTTTCTTTGAGATCTATGGAGGCAAGGTTTTTGATCTCCTAAATGATCGGAAGTAAGTTGTTTCAGCTTGTGGACTTTGGGTATCCTAAGAACAAAAATAAAGAAACTGATGTCATGGTTATATTCCTGCATGAAATTTTAATTATGCAGGAAGCTTTGCATGAGGGAGGATGGTAAACAACAGGTGTGCATAGTGGGTTTGCAAGAATATAAAGTTTCACATGTTGAGACTATCAGGGAGTTGATTGAGAAAGGAAATGCCACAAGGAGCACTGGCACTACTGGTGCAAATGAAGAGTCTTCTCGATCACATGCTATACTCCAGCTCGCCATCAAGAGATCAGCTGATGGTTCTGAGTCAAAGCCTGCTCGACTTGTCGGCAAGTTGTCTTTCATAGATCTTGCTGGAAGTGAGCGCGGAGCAGATACTACTGACAATGATAAACAGACAAGGTATCACTTAGTGGGCTTTAATTAATTCCTTCTCTGAAAATTGAAACAGTCTTGTATTATGGTCGTCTGAAGCAATAGCTGTGTGCATTGCATGGAGCCTTTGAATGCCCCTAAAAGATTTATGTTGCGAAAAAGTGCATGACCGGTTGACCTAGTACTTTGGAACATTCAATTAATAGTTAGTTCCATTTAAATTTTTGCAGAATGGAAGGTGCGGAAATTAATAAAAGCTTACTTGCGTTGAAAGAATGCATTAGAGCTCTTGACAATGATCAGGGTCACATACCATTTAGAGGGAGTAAACTGACTGAAGTTCTAAGAGATTCGTTTGTTGGTGACTCACGCACTGTCATGATATCCTGTATCTCACCAAGCTCAGGTTCATGTGAACATACACTCAACACACTGCGTTATGCTGACAGGTATTTGTTTCTGTAAAACCTTGCCCCTTGAATCCCCAAAAGGGGGCACTGGGAATGATTACTTATTTTTTCACTTGTATTATTCTCTGATTGACACATATACAGGGTTAAGAGTCTATCAAAAGCGAACAG
Source organism: Swietenia macrophylla (assembly GCA_032401905.1). NCBI lineage: Eukaryota > Viridiplantae > Streptophyta > Magnoliopsida > Sapindales > Meliaceae > Swietenia > Swietenia macrophylla. Next base: position 2,938,136 of record CP135561.1, on the reverse strand, counting down.
CTCCAGAAGGGATCCACCATCTTCATCTTCAAACCTTAGAGACTCAACTGCATTGCCTTTGTCTTCAGTTTTACCAACTAAAGTAACACCTGAGGATAATCCAACTGATGTTCCCAATGAAAAGAGCAAGTTTGGATGGGCCAAACAAATTGAAAGAGAACCATCTCCGCCTTCTAATGTGGATTGTATTCCTAGTGGAAGGGTAGAGGGAAATTTGCCAGCATCTGTATATTTAGATTATTACCAGGGTCAGAGAGGTCATCAATGTGATCTTACGGAAGATGATTATGATTACTCTGAAGAGATTTATGTAAAAGAGAAAGGATCACAAATGAATAATAAGTTTGATACTCAACAGATATCAGCTCTGGAGGACAGGCGGAAAACGGATGCTCTGAAGAAGAGGGATCTCCCAGCCTCTGAGGCAAACAACTCACGCTCAGATGATGATCTTAACACCCTGTTGCAGGTGATTAATTTCTAAATGGTTAATGTTGACCTTCTAATCTGTCATTTAATGTTCATGTGAAATTTATGTCCTTTTGTTTCAGGAAGAGGAAGATCTTGTGTCTGCTCATCGTCAACAAGTGGAGGAGACAATAGACATAGTTCGAGAGGTAAGTGAAAATTTGTGTGTCTAATTTTGGTTGTTGTCTACCATGGTCAACTTCATGTGATTGTTCATTTTTATGCAGGAAATGAATTTGCTAATTGAAGCTGACCAACCAGAGAATCAACTAGATGTTTATATCTCTAAATTAAATACTGTTCTTGCAAAGAAGGCTGCAGGAATAATGCAACTTCAGACCCGACTGGCTCAATTTCAAAGGCATCTGAATGAATATAATGTATTATTATCTTCATCCAGTAATTGATATTGTCCAGAGGAATGCTAAGAAATCATTGCTAATGTGGTGTTGCTTATGGCCCATCGATATATTTCAAGTGGAATATGGTGGGCGGTTGATGTGAGCTGTTGACATCTTTCCTTGCTGGAGGTTTTGTTTCCTTTACATGATAACTTCACCTTATTGCAGCGAATATTGCCTTCTGCAGTAGCATTTCATAGTGGAATATTGTTCTTTTTCATCTAAGTTAATGTTATTTCGAGTCATTTACTATTATGACTTGTGAGTTCATAGATAATTCAATATATCCATATGTTATGCACATTTGCATCACTCTGTAAAGGCTCTGCCGCAATGTAATATTTACTAACAGCTATAACACTCTGTTTTGGTCTGACCAGAAAAATCGAAGAAGGAAACACCCTGTTTGGATTGTTGAGTTTATTTTTGTATAGAGGTTGTACATCTCCTATGATTTGTTTCATGGGAGTACTTTTTACACTCAAACTCATTTTCCTGACTTTTCATTTTTTTTTCTTTGAGATAAAAGATAGAGTAGACTTCACGGACTGTGTGAGGCTTCATGTGGATTCGTCAGTTCAGAAACTAGTGCTTCGTATCTCTGTGCTAATGGTATATTTTATTTATTTCCTCATTGCTTCTGTTACTTTTATCTTAGATTTGACCCCTTAACCGAACTAGACTGGTTGCACTGCCCCACTGATTGTCTATGAGAGAGCATCGTTCACAGAATTAGATCCCTTTCTCTGCTAAGGTCAAGTTACTTGTTTTATAAATTAACAAGAAGGTTAAAATGGTTCATGTCATGATCCAAGAAGACAATTTGTATCTACACAAGAGTAATATAGGTTTTGATGAGTTGGGTTGTTCTGGTATGGCATTTATTAGAATTTGTGATGTCTTCAGCTTTTGGGGTGACATGGATCAACGAAAATAGTTTTGTTAATCATACTTTTGGGGATTGATTGGGGTGAATGTAAAGTCAAGAAGCTGGTTTTTCAGGCTTTCTGGAAATATACTTAGAGTGGGCCAACTCGGCTTAGCCTTTACTGGTTGAGCCCGGAGGCCCTTGATTTATCATCTACAATAAAAAATAGTGGTCGAGGTGTCGGAATTCCTGACCCTTGAAAAGCATCCCACGCTCAAAAGTCCTCCCCTTGAGTTGACGGCTGATTCCGAGTGCCATGTGTAAACATCCTGCAGGTCTTTATAATTCGTAATCAAAACGGTACTTGTATTCAACTGATCAGTCTTCTCTGGTGTCTTGAGTTTTGTGTCTGATAAAGACATGCGGTCGGACCGGGACAGATGGCACACAAAACACCTAAAGGACATCATGAAACATTGAACACGTCTCTTCTTTTCTTTAGGAGTCAATACACTTTGCAATGAATGACAATGTGATTGAACGTTTCATTCGTTTGTTGCATATAGAGGTAATGCTATGTATCTATTCATATATCATAAGTCAGTTTGAATAACAAAAAGGGCAAGAAAAAGGGGAGTTGTTAGTTGATTTACTCAACCCTATCTTGGTAGGATTCTATGTTTTCTCATTATTTTCTCGAGAAGATCCCTCAGCAATGCTAAGGTGTAATACGGGATGGATGGGGACCTTTTTTAGTGCAATTCTTGGTATTATTTGTACGTGCCATTTTTGTCCTGCTTAACTCTCCAAAAATCATTTCTTCATCATCCTATTACAATGCTATTAAATAATAATAATTATTATTATTATTATTATTATTAAATTGTTTATTATTTTAAAATAAATTTTGATTAATTATTAGTATTTATTATGTTAATTTATATTATGAATTATTAAATTTTTATATTTAAAGTATAATCGTGATACAAATTTATATAAATTTTTATATCATACAGTGTTTATCTAGTTTATTTGACAATTCTATCGAAAAGAGAGGGTGGGCCAATTTTTGAAGTAAAATTTGGGTGTTCTATACTGTAATAATATAGTAAAAGAATGTAATCCACTCAAACTTCTATCATTATTTTTTTCTCTCTTTAATATGTTGCAATTAGTTCCACATACGGACCATTGGTCTTACCCAACTCTACAGTGGAATGATCTGCATATACGGCTGCAGGTGTCCCTTCACCATTTTGGGAATTTTCTTTTTCAACCATTTTGTCTCCGAATTTTGTTGCTAATAGATTCAATATACCATGATGTTTAGCTTCTTAAATTACATTGCTCGTAGAAATAAAGCTCCCTCCTGAACATTGCATCCAATATAATTACTGTCAAATATCACAAGCTTTGGTTCATGTATATATGTTGGCAATGCTGGTCGATATCTATGTACCCCACAAGTTAACGAAGTCTTAAGAACAGTATTAGTATAAAACCGCCTTTAATTAACTGGTTTTAGAATAAGATTAATGTTAATAACACTCTTCTCATGAAAATGAAGTCTAACGAAAGCAGTTGGAACATATTTCCCGAATATTCTTGTATCTCGGTTTATGGGTTTCTAAAGAATTGTGTCGTTACTTCATTCATTCACTTTGGTGGGACAGTAAGATTAAGATTAAGTTATTTTATGGAATGACTCTGTATAGATAACTGCTTGTTTCTTGATATAACAAATATGGGCAACCTTAATTTTCCTAAATTTTTTGAGGAGTTCTTGGGCGAAATTTTAAAGTGTAATTTGAATTAAATTTTAAAATCTAATCAATCGAGTCTATATAATCGTCTAGATCACCTGTTTATGATAATAAAAAGTGCGTAAATGTTGATGAAACAAAAAGAATGACTGGTTGGCCATCATCATCATGTCCGTGAGAGTAAGATTCTGGTAAGGGGGAAGCCGCTGTTGTAGAGTTGTTTATCAAATATAGACCTTAAGAAAGAAGATATAATCAACCCTAATTTTTATAATTACTTAACCAACCAATCAGACTTTAATAAGTGATAGTTAAAAATAATAAGAAAGGTCTCGAAATCATGTAAACTAAGCTGTAGCTAACGTATGAATGAGCATGACTGTGTCATTATGAAGTTGATTTGAGAAGTGTTATTTCCTTAATGATGTTGGATTTCACACTCAAGTAGTAGTTTGTATTGTCATGGGCATGGGGTGCATGAAAATACACTTGATGAAATAGAGATAAAGGATGCTAATAACGAAACAAATTAGGTCAATTCTAATCTGATTGTTGGACAAAAACATTTGGGTGGTTAATTGGCCTTGCTCTTTGGGGAAACAAGGATGAATCCAAGTGAATAACATTTCTCTAATTACATATTCATGGGTCTTCACGAATAATATATTTTTTAACGTAAAAATTAAAATTTAAAATAATTAATATAAAAATTAAAATTATATAAAAAAATTAATTCTCGAATTCAATTTAATTGAAAGCTGTCAATGAAATTATTTGTACTTTTTTTTTTTTTAATGATATCCTGTATTGCATTCTTTTCAATTTCATTTAGACTATTAGTAGTCTAAACTATACAAACATATATAAAATTATTTATTCTTACATGATTGACTTATTTTGTTAATTAATTAATTAATTAATAAAAATAAGCCGACAAGCTACAAGATAATAGTAATTAATAATAAATAGTGTAAGGACAGGGCAGATGCCGTCGGTGTACACAATTCTGTTCCCCAAGCTGCCAACAACAATACAAGAAAGACTGCAAAGAGTACGTCTCGCACGTGGCGCAATCCTTTTGCGCCACGCATGACCGCAAGTCACGAGCATGACAGTCTTAGCCCAAAAGCAAATCGGATTCCTATCGACCAAATCTAAGCCACTGTTTCTTTTTTGTAAAAAAAAAATATACTATTTAATCTTCCTCCCCTTCTTCACGCGCTTTTCACTCGCGTGTCTGATTTCCTTTAATTTCATTCTACTGTGACCATCATGGGAATAATTTTTGACATAATTCTCTAAATTAATATAAATTTATAAAATATAAATTAATATAAAATTATATAATTATTAAATAAATAAATATATTTAAATTAATTTGAGATAATTATTAAATAAATTGAATTAAAATTAATTTTCATTAAATATAGTACAAAAATAATTCAAAATAAAAATAATAATATATTCTAAATTGTTGTCCTTATTCTTTTAACGTTATGCTTATTTCACTCTTTTTTATTTTGATAATAAAATAATTGAAAAAAATACATATTCGGTTGAAAACAAGAGGAATATTTATTAAATAATTAGTGTAAGATTAGATGAGACTCTTTTGTCGTCCTACCCACTAAACTGTTATTATGCACCAACCCGCGCCAATCAGAACCCCACACCACAGTTGCTTCCCATGTGCGCGTGGGAGAAGCCCTGTGTCTATCTAACGTCGTGGGGGACCATGGCGCGTACCCGAAGAGGATAAAAGCCGGAGTCAGGTGGGCCCCGTCTAGTGATCATAACCGTCAGGATTTCTGCCACGTTGGGTCTTCGTTACTGTATACACGTCCACTTATATATTTGCGGTGGTGCCTCAACTCTATTATAAGAGCGAACGCAACCAACACAGCCACCATCACAGGCACACCTCTCTCTCTCTCTCTCTCTCTCTCTCTCTCTCTCTCTCTGTGCCTACCTGTTGCTTTTTCAAGGGAGAAAGCTGCAAGCTGTATGGGATGGAGTCCAACAACGTAATCGCACCGTTCGTTATGAAGACTTTTCAGATGGTCAACGATCCAACTACTGACATGCATGTCACCTGGGGCAGAGCCAACAACAGCTTCGTCGTCGTCGACCCTTTAGATTTCTCTCTGAGGATCTTACCTGCATACTTCAAACACAACAACTTCTCTAGCTTTGTTCGTCAACTCAATACCTATGTGAGTAAACTAATTCATAACTTCAAATAATATTGCTTGCTATACATACGCATGAAATGAATTCTGTATATATACGTATGTTTGATTAATTTGTCATATCAGGGTTTCAGGAAAGTCGATCCAGACAGATGGGAATTCGCCAACCAGTGGTTTCTTCGGGGGCAAAAGCACTTGCTCAAGAATATAATAAGAAGAAAGCACAATAAGAGAGCTTACATGTTAGGGGGTGAAGATTTAGACGATGATGAAATAGTTATGGAGATAGCGAGGTTAAAGCAAGAGCAAAAATCCTTAGAGGAAGAGCTTCAAGGGATGAACAAGAGATTGGAAGCAACAGAAAGACGTCCAGAACAAATGATGGCTTTTCTTTACAAAGTCGTTGAAGACCCTGACCTGTTTCCTGGCATGTTACTCGAAAGAGAACGAAACAGAAGAGTGCTTGGTGAAAAAAAGAGACGTTTGATGATTTCTTCGACATCGCAGCCTTCTTCTTCTTCTTCTTCTTCTTCTTCTTCAGGCATGGCTACATCCACTTCAATCAAGTCTGAAGAAGAAGGAGGAACGCTAGGAGTACTTTCTTCCCCAGATTCAGGATTCGACAATAACTTTTGTCAGTCATCTCCGTCAGCAGAAAACAATAATAATATTATTTCAGCAGGTTGGTTAGGACAAATCAGACAAATGAACTACGGTTGCGCCGCCATTCCCAGTCCCACATCAGCAATTCCGGCGGCGACAGCAGGGGGAAATAGTAGTTTTTCCGGGCAAATTAGCTATTTTGGAGAAATGGTAACAGGAGCGGAGCCGTGTCCTCCACCACCGCCTTATCCATTTTCGCTGCTAGGAGGTGGCTTTTAGTTGCTTATCACAAGATTTATCTTGGATTCTATCTTTGTATTAATTGGTTTTTCTTTTTCTTTTTCCCCTTTTTGTCATTATTTTTTGAATTTCTACTTAATAATCATGTGATTAATATACAGTGTTAATGTATATATATATACACACACACATATACAAACACGTATTTATATTAATTGAGTGTGAATTATAAGCAAATCTATAATAATTTAGGAATAATTACTTTCTATTAGCAGAAGTTCTGAACATTGACTGCGCCACTTTGGTTTTGCTTTAATAATGGGTTAGGTTGATTGCGTAAGCTTAACAAGTTAATTGCAGTCTTCACAGACTTCTCTCTTACGCCCAATGAGCAAACGCAACGACACAATTTCCTGGAAAGGCCGTTGCTCTAAGTGAATTACACTGTGGCAAGCCGTACTGCGATTGGCAACTGCAAGTCAAGAGCAGAGAATCCATTTCAATCCCACGTGACTACGACCCCTCTTTGGTGCCCTTAAAAGGCGGCTCAAGATTACAGGCGTCACATAAGCTTCCGCTTTGTAAACATCCTCTCTGTACTCTTGGCCTACCTTAGGTGGCATGGCACATTTCTTTTGTCCTTCTTCCTTTCCCCCACGTGCATGGCACGTGAGCCCACAATGGGTATAACATAATTTTTTTTAATAAATATGATTTAGAAAATGCTGAAAAAATACATCGAAAGAAGTCAAACATGATGACCAATGACAATCGAAAGGTCAAAAAAGGCTTGAGACATACTCATCCTTTTGCTGTTGGGTCAGGCTCGAAGGTGCGACGGATTAACGACAGGAATTGATCATATCGGGCCCAAAACATATTTCGGGCAACCCGAGACGCGTGTCACATGGTAAGAGAGCAACTCAAAAACGAAAGTGGGTCCCAGTACATGACAATAGTGGAAAGAACGGTGGGACCCGAGAAATTCAGCATCGCTTCCCTCAACTGTCATCTCATCTTCAACTCAAGTGCCCTTTTTTTCCACTTTTAGAAAGGGGACCAGTACTCTCGGCTGGTGCGTCCACGTGGGAATGATGACAGTGGGAGGATACGTGTCCGCATCCGAATGCAAAAGGCTTTTGTCCTTATCTTAAAAGTGTTGACAAGACGCCCAAAAGAGAGCTGATGTGGTGCTGCTCTGGCACACACAATCGTGGTGGACGTTGAACCCATAGCTCGATTGATGGCCCACCACGTGTTGTTGTGTGTGGGTCGGCACGGAAAGACAAAAACACACCGAGATTTGATAGAGCTCCAAACCAGAGTAATATTCTCCCTCACATTTTAATTAATTTTTTAAAAAATAATAAAATATTATTTGGTGGAAGGCGTTAGCGAAGAATATACTCTTTCGAATTTGAGTGGACATAGATATTGAGGATTTTTATTTATTTATTTTTATTTTTGAAAAATATAAAGAGAAAAAGGATGCTGACACCTGTCCGCAGTCAATGGGGGCCGTGATCAAAAAATCCGGACCATGTATTTGGTTATTTGTCGTTTAGTACTTTAATTAATTTATTAATTATAAATCGTGGTTCTAAATGACCCACGTATATTATTCGATAATTAGTTAATTTTAATTAATTAATCAATAAAATAATAATAAAAATAATAGAAAAATACAGGCAGGCAGGCTGTTGGAGTAGGCTAACAAGTAATTAGCATCTGTTATGCTTGTCCCTTACGTTCAAATGTTACTTAAAATAATTATAAAATTTAAAACATTAAAAATTTAATTTTGTTATGTATTTTAAATTTTTTTATAAAATTTTTTAAATTCTAAATAATAAAAATTTTTAAATATAAAATACATCTAATTCTAAATAGAGCAAAAATAATCTCATTCATTGATGAGATATTTGTGGTCGTGAATTTTTTAAAAATTAAGAGTTTAATTTATTTTTATATTTGAAATTATTTTTAATTTTATTGTCAAAATCTTTTACAATTATTTGTTTTACAAATTTTTATATTAAATTATAATTTTTTAATTTTTAATTTTATTATTAATTGTCAATATTAAAGATAACAACTTTGATATCTTTCCTTAAAAAAAATTTAATTACTTAATCGTCTTTGATATATATTTATTTTAAGTGAAAATATCTTGTATTAAAAGTGAAAAGTTGTTCCACTACCTACCACATGTATCAAAATCGAGCACATCTTGCTAGTGCCTCTTTTAACAACTATTAAAACTATATATTAATTACTAAGTAAAAATTGGTGCTTACCATTACATTCAAAAATCGATTGGGGCCAGTCGATTACTATATATTTATTTTTCTTTGCGAGTGAAATTGCCCTTGGCAATGTCATCTGGGTTTGTAAGGATTAAAAGTGCTTCTCTACATCTGAAAGTACTTCTGGATCTGCTTAACTTTATCCAGATTAGAGTCAGATTGTTCCATGTCGATGTTAATTATAAGCTTTTTGTATGTTGCATTTTTTTTTATCTTGTCAATACTAAATCACTGTTTTCTTTTGCTTGGGTCAGGCCGTTTTAGCACTAATCACTTGTCATTAGGGCCCAATCTTGCTTGGGTTCTTGCAATGCTTGTACTGTATATTGCACTTGCACCCACCCAAACCGAGTAGCCGAAAAAGAAGAATCAACAGTTATGTCTTATCTTGTTGGAATTGTCTTGGAGAGATCCGATTTCATTTGTTTATTCTCCAATTTTCTGTTATTTTCCCAGTCTCAAAAGTTTAACACATAAACAGGAAATGTTCGGTAAAGGATAAATTTGCTCTAGTCGTGTCTCATTTCATGGAATCATCAGCATTTTGATGAAAGATGCAATGGGACCAGGAAGGCGCCCATGGCAATGACGGAAAGCAAAAGGTTGGCATGACTTTGGGCATGACAGCAGGGTTTTTCCCCACCATCATTCTTCTTTCAAATCTATCTCAATACCATCACCAATTTTAAACCTTTTTCCGAAACTCTCCCTCCTAACCCTAATCCTCTGTGGGGTTACCACTGTCTCCCACAACCAAAAATCTTGTGTTTATTTAGTTTTATACGTCCTAGTCTTGATTAATTTCTTCTCGTGTTTCTTTTGCTATATCTCTCTGTACCAAACATTCTTTATATTCTATGTTTCGGTAATAATAAACATGATTATTGATTGATTACTCACCTAACCACAACCATTAAGCCGATGCCTGATTGCCTGTTGATCAATTAAATAAGAACACTATCATTGACGTTTACCCGACGTCTTTTCACTGCTGATCGTAACATTATGATGTGATCAGTTACGTCAAGGATCTTGAGTAACAGTGCTTTAACAATAACATAATTATAAAGTTAATTTAGGCAACATCCCCTCTCACAACTTGTGCTATCGAGCTTCGGATTTCCAAGTGAACAAAAGTCATGAAACCGTCCTGAAAAGCTCGATTGAATGACTGGAAAAGCTGGTGCCGATGTAGAATCTTTTGTCTCATTTGGTGCTTTAGGGATTCTGCTTTATACGTGTAAACAATTGGACTAAGTATCAGCAGTGTCAATATATATGGTGCCGAAGATGAAGTCCCTCTTGCCCTACTTTCCGTAAGCACAAAGCGTGAAAGAAGAAAGCCTATTTATAAGCTGAAAAGGGAAATAAGAGTCAAGACCTAGCATGTCTAAGTTAACTGCATCCTTGTTTGAGAGAAATTGTTTAATGAGCATGAATTAAAGAACGTTATAAACCATCAATTACGAACAATTGTATCATTACACAGCCAACAAATTTTCAAGAGAATGGCCTCTTTGCAGACATAACAAGTTCGAAAGTCTGAAGACGCGACAAATTTGAAGAAATAGGAACAGATATACATCTCATAACAGTGAATCCCCATTGGCCAGAGGGATATGAATGGAAAGAAGGGCAATCGAGAAAGAAGCATTCTCTTTGGCAGGTGGCACGGAAACAGGACAGCACAACACAACACAACATTTATGCAAAACGTAGGATTAACTAATTGATATAGGCATCAAACTGAGGCCAGATTCTCGCATAAAATATTCTTTCTGTTTTCTGCCTTTGGGAATTAATCAAAAGTTAACCACTCAAAATCTTCTTGAACATAAAGAAGATTGGTTTTATCCCCACTATATACTTGGGAATCCCAGTTGCCACTATATCAAATGTACATATTCACAGTTGAAAGTACACTTGATTGGCATATGCTCAATCCAATTAATTTATATACAACCAGTTAATTTTATGAGTTAGCGCCTGAGACCAATCCAATTATGTCAAAATCGGATGCCTCGCTTTCTATTTTTCCCCTTCTTTCCACTATCTTCTCTTGTTATTCTATCACTAAATGTTTATACCTAGCGGCACTTAAGAAGAAAGGAAAAAAGAGTGTTAAGAATATGAGGGAATGGTACATGTTTACCATCTTTAATTGTTGACATTCCTAGATAAGTACTTAAACAAACAAAAGAAAGAATGCATAATCAATCTTGTAATGTGATAAAGGAGCACATCGATCATTACGGGTTTAATTGTCTAGTGGGTAAAATGTAATCAAATTCCCTATACATTTAAAGAGTTGAATGTATTAATATTCAAAAACATCCAAAGCAAAAGGGGAGAGGGACCATACCATTACCTCTCTTTCATGATGAGAATTGGTGCTTTATATACAATTATATAACACTATTTTTTGATGAGGGCCTACGTTCTTTAAAGATATTGTATGTTATTTTGAATTCCATTCTCATTAATATTATACTGTGAAAAGATCTAGACGGCTAACTTGTTCTAGCTACGTCAATCAACTAGTAACTCAAAAAGGCTAGAGAAATGCTAATACGAAGTGTTTAATTATCTATCAATATTGCGTTGGACTACCTAGCTAGTTAGCGGCGTCTCTATAACTAATTGGAGCTACTTAATTAACAAATAAATATACTGTCAAAATAGGTCTAGAGGGCTGGCTACGCATTTAGCCTCATTAGTAACTAATAAAGGCCATAACCTATGACTATTTGTACGCCAATAAATTATCATTTGTCAATAATTAATGGAGTTCATCTTCATGTCTCTGCCCCACAAGAGTTTTATCCCACGTACTTTCATGGAGCTGCTTTGTATATTAGACCGGGAAAATAACTCTAGTTGAGTTGTTTTATATTGACTAGTGTAAATAGTTAGGCATGGGCTGGTTCAATAAGGGTGTTTGGAGACAAGTATTGCAAGGTCGATCAACATTAAAGCTGGCAGAAGTACACTCTTATTTTCTGATGGGTCATTATTTTATTAATTTTTGGTGGGTAATGCTGGCAAAATATGTAGTTCGTGACCGCTAAAGAATGTATATATGGGATAATCTCTATAGAAAAAGGAAATTAAACATGGTTAGGTTAAGAAAGCTTTGCGCCAATTATGTAGGTCATACAGCAGAACGCGAACTTATTAAGTCTTCTCAAATCTTTATACCAGAAAGCCCTGTACCTTCGAGAGTCCTTAATGTCAGAAAATGATCATGTAGATATATAATATAAGCCATTAAGCATGACCTTTAGCTTTAATAAGAAGACGACAAAGCCCAATATACATCGGAAACCCCCGTTTCGTAACTCGTTGTACGATGTATTTGTGCTGCTATTGATCTGAAAGGAGTATATCATAAATATTAATTGTTAGTTATACTCGCATAATTCAATGGTCACCAGAATCAACAGCCAGAATCGCCGAGTAATTACAAATTACTGATCGGAATCACCAACCCCTTCTCTTGCTCTTGGAAACTTAGCTTACCTTCATTATCCATTGGTTCTTTTTGTATGCGCGGGCGCGCGTATATATGTGTGTATATATATATATATATGTAGAGTGAAAAGCATCTTTAGTGAGGGACACCGTTTGAAAATTGTTGTTCTTCGAATTAAAGTTCAACAATTTGCATCAGAAGTACAATGAGTTTTGTAGAAGGTGGGATCATGCCATTAAATGGATTCTGAATATGTCAGAAATCAATTATGAAAATGGCCACTAGCAATGGTGTAGAATCTTCCTCACTGTAACAACTAACAAGTTGCATATGGCAGGGTAGCCATCCCTTCTGAAACATCCAATCGTATCCCTATTTGTACATCCATCATTATCACAAGGAAAGCTGTTGATCTTAAAATAGCAGACCCTTTTGCGAAATGAAGTACTAGTTATCTTAATCTTCAGTTAACAACAGATTTTATCTATTAATATTGAATTTTTTGAACGATGGAAATGCACTGCTCATAAATTCAAGGGATTTTTCTTGCCATTTTTGTTACCAATCCAAAGAACGAGGATAGCATTTCTGTAAAAATGGAAGTAGTTGTAGGGACTAATCTGAATTTGTCGTGCAAATGCCAAATCTAAAGGAAAATATAGGGAGGAAATCAAATGATCATCATAGCTAGCTAGATCTTTTGTGCGCGCGTGGAAAGAAAAGTTCTGGAGGAAAAGATTCTCGGAAGAAGAAAGATACAGTCAGGTACAGTTTGATTTGGTATTTGAAATAAGATTAGGAAGAGAGGATGTCAAGAGAGATTCTCCAACATCACAGGGTTCACTGGCTATTATGGTGGAGGGTACTTGGCTGGTTCTCCTTGTTCTCAAAGGACAAACATAGTGGACAACTTAATATGACAGGACATTTTAACACTAAACTGGAAAATGTCTACGTTGATCCTCATCTACAATTCTACTAAAAATTTCCACCAAATTTTGGAGAATCTCTACATTATTGGGCAGTTATAGAACATTGGATCATCAACATTTAGTGACATCTATGAAAAATTTCGTGTTGGTAACCTTATTATGCTAAATATTTTGTAATCCTTTATAGTTCACAACATTAAATTAAGCTTAATTTGGTTGTTCTAAGAAGAACCATTTTATTGTTTTGATTATATGTAAAACAGCAGTCATCACTCAAATTGTTAATTGCCCTTGATGTTTAATAAAATCTTGTTCTCTGCGCGTTTGAATTTTATTTATTTGAGAGTTTCATTAATCTCTTGTACTCCCTTTCATCTGTTTGTTTACAACGTAGCTTCTTCTGTATCACTAGCCATCTCAATCTTACAAATTATTTGTGATATATATGGGTCAAAAAGAGCATGATGAGTATCAGAGAAAGCATTCAAATCAGAGGGTTAGGAACTGTCAATGGCCATCAATGGGTCATCGATCGGTTTGATTCTTCTTGACAGGAACCACAGCTTAATTTTGTAGGTCCTGTACTAAGACAAGCTGCAAGCATCCATGAGCAGTAAGCACACTTCAAAAATATCAATACCTGGACATTATGGTTTCACTAAAATTACATGTTGTCCCCAAAACATTAACTGTGTTGATCGATCAAGTTGAGTCAATATTACACAGAGTAAGCCACTTGTCCTTCGTAACTTGCAATGTTTTTCTATCATTTTTTTTTTCTCTTGGGTTAGAAATAGTGGGTGAAGAGGAGGTTGTTGTTGCTTAAAAGGTAGTTATTACAAATATGTCGGTGTCCGTACTTAATTACCACCATTGCGACTGATCGCCACTTGTATATATCCAATGGTTCCCCGTTTCATTTCCATTGATAGATCAAATCAAATCAAATCCAATCTCTCAATATTTCTCTTGCTCTCTTGCTAGAGGGGATTAACTAAGCATAAACTATTTTTAGTTATTATGCAGTTCTAGAATCCTAGCGACCAAGCCCTCATTTCGCAAAACAGATAAGACTTTCTCAATCTATATTTCCTCAAATCCGAGAATTTCCCCAAAATATCTCCATCAAATCTCTTTTTGGATCAGATAAGATAAAACCATGTCTCAAATTTGAAGCCAAATCACGAGGATAGCAAGGTTATAAACTACTACTTGCAACACCCACAGTTGTTTTGCTTTGGTTCTTGTTCTAGTGCTGTGCTTGCTTTTCATCAATCAAATGGATTACTTGAAAGAAGTAGAAGGCAAAAGGATCCACGACCATTTTAACAAGAAGACCGCTATATCAGCTAGGCGCGTAATGGTGCCTGGACCAATCATAGTTGGTGCTGGTCCATCAGGACTAGCTACAGCGGCTTGTCTTAAAGAAAAAGGAGTCCCTAGTTTGATTCTTGAAAGAGCTAATTGCATAGCTTCCTTATGGCAGCTCAAAACTTATGATCGTCTCCGACTTCATCTTCCAAAACAATTCTGTCAGCTTCCTCTTATGCCATTCCCAGCAACTTTCCCAACATATCCTACCAAAGAGCAGTTTCTGGCTTACTTAGAGGATTACACCAAGCATTTCGCCTTGGAACCAGTTTTTAACAAGACTGTGGTGAATGCAGAGTACGATCATCTTAGTAGGTTTTGGCGAGTTAAGACTTTGGGGCTCAAAAAAGAGGAGACTGTGTATTTATGTCAGTGGCTAATCGTTGCAACCGGAGAGAACGCCGAGGAAGTTGTCCCACATATTGAAGGCATGGATACTTTCCTTGGACCGATCCTTCACTCAAGCTCTTACAAGACCGGAAAACTTTTTCGCGAAAAGAACGTATTGGTCGTTGGATGTGGGAATTCGGGCATGGAGATCTCTTTGGATCTCTGCAACTATAATGCTCGTCCATCCATTGTCGTCAGAGATACGGTGAGCACACCTAAACTTTCTGTAACATTCCGTTAACTATAACACTAACCAGAAAACGAGAAAAAAATTAACAGCAAATCTTAAGCCAATTGAGATTTTAACAGAAGGAAAACCCACTTCAGATATATATTAACTTCATTTAACCGCGATTTAAATCTACCATCTGTTAAGGGCAGCTAACTTGAAAGTTGCTTATTTGAGTCTCGCTTAGAGTATCTGTAACGTTGTGTTGTTGACTTCAGATTAATTTGGAGGAGTATAATTAGTCAAAGGTAAATGCTTGGTGCTTTTTGCAGCAAGAACCTTGTGTATTATGCATCGATCTTTGTTCTCTAACTTTCTTGGAACTTGTATGCATGCGCAACATTGGTCATCAACAAAACAATCTTATATCATGCAGTGAATGTTCTTTGTATACTTTTTTGTTTTAATTTCTCTGAAAAGAACCAAAGTCTTCCAGTGTTACAGATTCTAAAGCGTGGAAGACAACACCATGCGATGCGAATATTGTTTAGATCACACGCAAATGCGCGCGTATGTAGTTAGCTTATGGGATGTTGTAATATTATCTCTTTTTGAATTAGTTATTTTATAGGCTTTAAATTAAAGGAACTTTTCTTTTAAGTCGCAGGTGCACGTTTTGCCTCAAGAGATGATAGGGAGATCAACTTTTGGATTGTCCACGTTCTTGCTAAAGTGGTTCCCCCTGCGCCTCGTGGATCAGTTTTTACTTCTAATGTCATGGATACTTCTGGGAGACACTGCTCGACTTGGAATCAATCGTCCAAGGCTTGGCCCTCTTGAGCAGAAGAACTTGTCCGGCAAGACTCCTGTATTGGATGTCGGGACTCTATCAAAGATCAAAAGTGGGAACATTAAGGTTAGATATTCTCATCTAATTTTACCTATTTTTCTTTTTAATTCCACCATTCTAGAGATCATTTGGCGATCAACATAGTGACTGCACTTACGAATTTGCTTTGTAGCCAAAAATATAAAATGGGCATTTGGTTCTTGAATTAACACGCAGGTTTGCCGAGGAATTAAGAGATTAACGCAACATGCTGTGGAGTTTGTCGATGGGAGTGTAGAAAACTTCGATGCCATCATCTTAGCTACTGGTTACAAAAGCAATGTACCATCTTGGCTAAAGGTATTTAACATTTTCTTTCTAATTGTTAATCTTTAAATCACAAGAAACATAACCATCCAGATTCAAAAGCCTTAGAAGATCTGTGAACTTGAATTTTTCTCCTCAGGAAACCGATATGTTTTCTGAAAAAGATGGGTTGCCTCGGAATCCATTTCCAAATGGATGGAAAGGTACTCATGGTTTGTATGCCGTAGGGTTTACAAAACGAGGCCTTCTTGGTGCGTCTACTGATGCAAGTAGAATATCAGAAGATATTGAACGTCAGTGGAAAGCCAAGGCGACAAACTTCATGGCCTTCTCTCTTGCTCCATTTCTGTCACCAGCATGAGGAACAATTGAAATTTGTTTCAACTAATGGTCATTTAACTGGAAGTAAGTTTCTGCACTATTCGAGTTAAAGAGGAAAGAGGGAGAAATATAATGAAGTGTGATTCCCTATCTTTTAAAGACTAGGAAGTAGGATGTGAGTAATTACTTTGTATGTCAATTTTGTTTTGTTTGGAATCGGGACCAGGGTAGATATTACTAAGTGTACATCTTGTTCATTGCCATTTTTCTGTTTAGAGAGGATGAGTTGCAGGCTAGGTTTAACGGTGATGGGGGTGGACTGCAAATTGTGTTTTTCTTATCAGAGTTTGTGAGAACAGTGTACAGAATAAGTATGATTGACTCCATTGTTTACTATTAATGAGTTGCAACTTAGAATAAAATTAATTAACATTTAAATAAATAATAATATAAATATTATAAAAATATATCATAATATACTAAATAATATATTAAATAAATGAGATGATTCTAATTTTTTAATTCTTTAATAATTATATCAGTTTAAAATTTTTTTTATTCATAACACACGATTATTAAACAAACTGAATTCGAGTTAATCTTTATTTAATGTGATGTATAATATGAATTACATTATTTCTTAAGTAACAAATTTAAAGTTGATTTCCTTAAATATATGCTCTCGTCGTTGTATTATTATAATAACACTTAATTGTCTTTGTATTTTTATCTAAAGTTTAAATATGATAAGAGTTTTAACTATTTTGACACTTTATTTGTTTGTTTTTTTTTTAACTTAATACTTATTATAACACAATTTTATCACTGTTCATGCACAATTTTATCAATGAGTATTTTAGATTACAGTTCATGCACGTATCTAAAAAACATTTGTCTTAGGACCGTAATATCTCTTTCTTTATGGAAAAGAAAATAAAAAGAAAAAGTGATTGAAAGGAAAAAGAAAAAGAGAGAAAAGAAAAACTCTTTTGGGTCAGTCATTTAGAAGGGAAGGAAGGGTTGCCCTCCTCAGGTTTGGTTAATGTATGCTGAAAAATTAAAATCACAAACATGTAATATGAAAGAATGGTTTACTAATGTATATAAGAAGACCTTCCACGTTATATTCAAGGACATGAATCTATTAAATTATTGTTGAATATATCAAAAATATTTATACATTAGTATGAACTAGTATCTGATCAAAAGACAGGGTGACTTAAAGACGATCGACATAGATGATTGGCTAAAATTTTTAAAATTTAATTAAAAAATAAAAATTTAAAAAATATATATATTTTAAAAAATTTAATGTTAAACTCAATAAAAATCATATTTTAAGAATTTACTTAGAATGGAAAAACATAGGCTGCTCTTGATCTAAGGCAGAAAAAAAAATAGAAAGCAATATTGGTGGTAGGTTGTATTCCGACCGAATTGGGCATTGATGAGCATGAGAAAGAGCATATACCAAAAAACTAATATTTCGCTTGAGAATAGTGACAGGCAGACAGAAATCTGTGATAAGGGAAAGCGCATCAACATCAAAAGAATTTTCTACTTGTATTTATTTATTGAATGCAGATTTTATTAGTTAGGAGCAAAGTAAAGATATCATATTCATGGCCTACTAATAATTGCCTCATGGTCCATTAGATTTAGATTCCCGTAATCCCATTCTCACAGACCCCCTTAATGCATTGCTGCTTGTCAGCTCAGCTGCCGAGTGCTTTCTTTTTTTTACATCCATTGCTGGACAAAATATTCAGAAAGTTTATAAGCGCAAACCTCAACTGCAATTTATTTAATTAATTAATTTAATTTCTCTCTTTCCGCTCAGCTCAACTCAAATTGTTCCTTCTCCCACTAACATCATGATATTTCTGTGTCTCAGTTATATATTTAAATCCTACAAATCTTATCCGAAGAAACCACGACTAATTAATTCTTCCATAAGGGTTTCATTGGCGAGTGTTCATTTTATCAGAAGAATAAATGGATTAGAGTTTCATAAGATATATGAGCTGCAAGCCCTACTCTCTGCATGAGTGCATGGTCCAGATGCACTTGATAACCAAGGGGAGATGGAAAATGCAAGAACTCAACTGTGACAATAGTGTGCAAGCAGCTTTCCCTGTAGTACGGTGCTTACACATGGAGCACATGCAGGTCACAAAATCAGGACCATACAGTTTGATGGATACACTGCTTTTATTGTGCGTGGTCCAACTATTTTATGGTGGTAGTAACCGCGCAGGACCATTTCTCACTATTAAGATTAAATGCTTAACAGAAAAGGCGAGTAATATCTTGTGTTCGTTGTGTTCAATCATCATGTTCCATGTTTCTGTTTTCATTCAATTACTCCTATTATCATTACTACTAATCACCCATCTCTAGCTTATGAGAATGTTACATTTCTCTTCGTTTGATCATCTTGTGGTTTATACCGTAACCCTCGCAATTGAATTGATGTTACAGAGATACAAAAAGAATAAGAGAGAATTTGTTCAGCTGTTCTTGTAAGCTGGTAAGAAAACTTGCTGTCATTTGCCTTCTACTATCAATGAACTGTGAAGCATATGGACAGTTTTCTTCTTAATTGAGAGTGTCAATAATCTTCGGCAGTACGAGTCTCTTTACACTCAAATTATTTGGAGAATCATTACTATTTTGAACAAGGGTAACACTAAAACTATTAGGTATTGTTTTAATTTTTTTTATTTATTTTAATTAAGATATCGTTATTGCATTAAACTTTGCACCTTCATTAATGAATGATATTTACTGACCCAAGGATGATACTATCAAGGGTTTACTGAAACCAGCTTCATATTGGACGAAATCTGTCGCATTTGAGAGTTGGCTTGTCTTTTACCACACCGCGGTTGGGTTGTGTATCATCAACTTATATTTGCTTTGATAAAAATTTATATTTGAAAATTTTAATTTTATCTTTTAATTTATTAAGATTTAATACTTTTTAAAATACCATTTCTTGCTTAGGTTTTCACACTCAATTTCACCATATACTGTATATAAACGTAAATTAAATGATAAGAGACCCTTGCCTCCTAACCACTCTCCATAATTTTTCCCCTCCTTCATGCAATCACTTCTCAATTAAGTTATAATTTGATATTTTTGCACTTGATGTTAGACACAAATTTAGTTGACTCAATTTAAATCCATTTTTACCCACTAATAGTTTTAATAGTATCTACTATTTTCTTTCATTTTTTCTTAATACATCGCTATTATCCCTTATAAATTTTAGTATAATTTAATATTTGTATTGTGGTTGTTGAATTTACTTGACTTAAATTTATATTATTACCATTCGTATATTAATTTTAGTATAATTTAATCTTTTATTACATTTATCGATCCTAACGTAAGTTTACTTATTTTAATTTAAAGCAACAAAAAAAAAAAAGTGGTGGAAGACTTAAACCCTTACTCTCTAGGGACGTCCAAGGTAAAGGATAAGGAATTACTAGAAAAATAAAAAAAAAAGTTAATTTGCCCTAACTTAAATAACAAATGATATTGCCCTTTCACCCCAATGTTTTAGTGTAACATCTTCCCAGTTTCTTTTTAAGAATTTGCTTGGAATATTCGATCTATGGGTCACAAAATAAATGTTGTTGTTCTTCACATATTCCAAGTATGTTACATGAATCGAAGGTCAACGTTCATAATCATAGGGGACAACTCAACCAAAAACTATCCGAGCAAATCATGAGAAATAGCACACATGTTAAGCCTATGTATAATCATATACCAAAATCATCTATCACTTTAGTTTGAGTTCTGTTCTTTAAACTTGGTTGGTAAAGGAGAAACCCATTCTGGCATATAGCATGCAGTAGTTGAAACTAGCTGGCTAGGTAGCTAGGGCTTTCAACTTTATGAAGGTCATGATAGAATGAATGATAATGGGAGTGCGAAAACAGTTGTTCTTTCTGAGTTTGCGTTTGCTTTATTATGTAGATGAAAGGGGCAACACATGCAGGCGCGCGATGACTGTGAATTGAATTAAGGGAGAATTGTCAAATCAGAAGATATATACATATACACATACGCGCGCGCGCGCGCATACCAAGGAGAGGCCAATCCTTCCACCAGGCAAATTGTAACAAGTAACAACTAACAACAAATTGAATTTTCATTGTGTTACATGAAATGGGACCACCCACTTTCAATACTTTGTCTTCTTCAATCATAAGCTCATCCATAGCTAGCTTCGCATGTTCTGGGTTTCTAAAGTGATATATATTTCATTTCAGTAGCAGTCAAGCGCACTTTCTCATCTTTTTCTCGTGAAATCTCCTTCTAAGTTCAATTTCATTATTAGTTTTCGTGTTTAAAGTATACATAAATGTGAGACTAAATTTTCAGGCTGTAAAGATCATGAAAAAGAGATTTAAAGCTAAGCACGATACTCTATTTTAATGAGAAGGAAAAGAAAATTAAGTTGACCAATCATGGGGAGGTTGTGCTTGTTTAGATGTTGCGTAATTGGCATAAAAACAATGTGCTTAATTTGTGAAATCACTTCTCCCCGTCTACTTCCCGAGAACTTGCATGGCTAGCTTGCTAGAGAGTGACAACTGAGAAAAAATTCGGTTCTTCTGCTATCTTTTCCCTTCTTTACACAGCAGGTGAGCATATATATATATCTGGTGACTAGTACATCCATATCTATCTATATGTATGATTGTTTTAAAGTGTTAAAGAGAGTAGCCCTCCATACCAAATCCAGCCCACTTGGTAACTTTTGCAAGTGCATTTTTGTCTCCTTCTGGAATCTTGATGGGATACCTTGGGATACTCTTCTCCAGAGATAAGAGGCTGCCTCCAAGTCCAAGAATGTACAAATTAAACCCCACCCCAACCCCCCCACCCCCTTCAACTTGAACATTTTGGAATTCCTACTTACTTCTTAGAGTTTCTACCTTGCTATTTTGTTTCAAATAGCAGTTTGAAGCTGCAATGGAATTATGGGATCCATCCACCCCCAAATTCATTGTGGAGGTTTAGAATTTCTTATTTTCCTTTTGGATAAGAGGGAGGTAAACATACCAACTTAGCCTCTTTCTAGTATGGGCTTGGGCCCAAATATTTGTAAATGCATAGGGCCTTTTTCCTTTCAATGAATGCAGTGGAGAGTGGGCTCAGTAACAATGCAGCTTGGTCCATACAAATGCCTTGACGTCGGACTACAAAAGTAGCGAACTGAATTTTACAGTAGCCTTGGTGACTTACGTTTCCAAACGTAACTCATCATATTCTCAAATCTTAATAATTTATTTTTAGCTCGTACAATGGAACGCTTGCTGACTTCATTGTCATTCACAGGTACACATCATCTAATCTCTAACCCAGAAAAAGAAAAAAAAGGATCATCTAATAACTGGAAAAGTGTTAAGTACAATTGTATCGTTGGTGAACAAAAACGATGATTTTCATGACTGTTCCCAAGTGCATCAACAGATTTAATCTCTAAATAAACCAATAATTCAACATCTGCAACCATAGAAAAGTAATTCGCCAGGGTATATCACCAAGGAAAAATCATTACATGTGAAATCCATCAACCGAGAAAAGAGAGAAGTAACAGACAGAATGATTAGAATTGTTTTCACATAAAATCAAACAACTATGGTCCACGAATAGAAGTCCTAGAATGAAAGAAAGAGAATTTAATTGCAGTTGAATCAAGAGTGCGCCGGGAAAAAAAAAATGAAACAGCTATGACAACCAGGAATGTTGTCAAGGCCCATATTCTGATCGTTTGCATCATCAGTCGGGAAGAGAATATTGTGTAAGAAAAGTTTATGATCGTAGCTTCGGCCTTGAACAGATACGTGCTGGGGTTGCAGACTGACAGAAAAATTCAGCGTACATTTCCATAAAAAACTTATCAGCAATGTCGACATAAGCAGCACACGTAAGGCGAGAATAGTAATGAAGAAACTCTTCTAGGTCCAAAACATGATCCACGTTGGTCATGTCTATCAACTCTAGCTCCTTTAGCTTTTCAGCAAGTAAGCAGCTCCTTTCCTTTCTGGTACCAGCCTTGGAACATGAATCTTCCTGTCTTGTTTTATCATGAACCCTTTTTGGTTTCAGATATTGTTGAGTTTCTCTTCTTTCTATCTGATGATTGTTATTCTTCACCGGACTGGGCTTTGCGAACTTCATGAAACTCCCATTGAGAACTTCATTATCTTGTTTCAATGGCGAAGAATTCTTGTTTGATCTCTTATTCTTTCCCTTCTCCATATCTGCTGACTCCCCTGGGTCACTGAAGTCAGTGTCAAACCTGTCAAGGTCTTTGTAACTTGGTTGAATATTCATGTCAACGCCAACAGGGTAAGAGTACGCACGGTATGGAGTAGTTTTGGGTATTCTTTGGTAATCACTACCAGAAAATAAAGACTTAAAACTATGTAGGGTTTTCCGAAAGAACCTTTTTGTGTTTGAAATGGAGTTTCTTAGCAGCATTGTTGGATCTAGATAGTATGGTAAGTAGGATTTCCGTTGTTGTCTCTTACCCGAAAGACGACTACCCACAGATGATCTGACTGATTACCCTCTAGCTATCTGTTTGGGTTCTCTCTTGTGATGATGTCAATGAAGATTTCTTTATACACATAAGAGAGAGGTCGGGAAACCGTTGAAAGATTGTTTAAAAGCTCAACATCCCCAAAAGAAAGAAAGCTCCTCCATCTCTTTTGGGTTTCACTTTATGTTTATAATTTGTCTTCACACGCTCCTTTCTTGTCTGTGTGTTTTCTTCTTCCTCGATCGCCAACGAGTCCCCACTTCCTCTCTCTCTCTCTCTCTCTCTCTAATGAAGATATGGCAATGGAAGATTCATAAAAGATTTTGACGTTGTGATATTCGTTAGTCTAAATGGATACATGGTTTCGTTACTTTCACTTTTGATGGTGGAATCGGTGTGTAGCCTCTTTAGGGAGAAGGATGGAGCGGGATGTGGTTGTCGAATTGGTTCTCTCGGGTAGCTAATTTAATTGATTGCCCTTCCTTGTCTGCCAAAGTATACGTATAATACATCACTATGTACATTATACCAATGTGATGGTCACATAACTCTTCACCTAGTAATTAAGTCATTAATTCTATGGATGTTTGTAAATGAAGCCTATGTTAATAATGGAAGCTGGTCTAATTGACCCCACTACAATATAATAATGCTTGCATTGATACTTTCAACAATACGGCTGTTTGTTAATTGATTTGATAATCAATCAACTAAATCGGGACCATCCATTGAAATTGATTATCATCCCGTGAATCACGCAACTAGACTTGTATTATTTTATCACTTTGCTTACTAGGTTAAAGAAGCCACTATTAATTGTCAAAAAGCATCGACGTGCTAAAATAAAAATGGAGTAGGCTTGTTTATAAAAAATGCCTTGTTTTTAATTACTTTTGAAACCCCAAGTGACATTACCTCCAACAAGCGATGGTTAATTTACACAAAGTTTGAATACTTAACGAAATTATTTTATATAAGTTTTCAAAATATAATTTTTTTTATTAAATATAATACTTCAAATAATGATAATATATAATTAATTTTTAATTTAAAATTTTAATTTTAAAATTTTTTTCTAATATTTATATTGATTATTTTATATGCGTTGATTATGTTCAGAGTTATCATTGACTCAATCAGGAAGGAAGGCAAATGACATGATAAGGAGACAACTCAAAGTTGACAAAGATATCTAGCAACCATTAAAAACTGCCCGTGAGAGTA
Source organism: Swietenia macrophylla (assembly GCA_032401905.1). Taxonomy (NCBI): domain Eukaryota; kingdom Viridiplantae; phylum Streptophyta; class Magnoliopsida; order Sapindales; family Meliaceae; genus Swietenia; species Swietenia macrophylla. The sequence continues at coordinate 2,913,692 of CP135561.1, read as the reverse complement.
ACTTTATGGTAAAATACACAATAATATCGTCATTACATTGGTAGTACTCGCTGTTGGCTTGAGCATTAAAGGGAATTGGACCAAAGACAAGTGGGCACGCGTCTTAAGAGTTGGAACTAGTCTTCATCATAAACAAGAGTGTGACCTAGGCTGCCCTTTCACGGCTCTTTATACCTCGAGTCTCTTGCTCAAGTCTAGCACTCAGCACCTACATCCCCCCCTCGCATGTTCTCCTTATCTTACAACTCTTCCATGACTTTTACACGAACACAGCTCAGCTGTCAAAACATCAATTTTCTCTTTATCATTTTGCCGTTTCTTGAGATTATTTGTTCGTTTGTTAGCATGTACAGACAGGCGAAGTCTCGTTACAGAGGGCTTCTTTTTTAAAAAAGACAACAAGAAAGGCCCAAAGTGGAGCTTGGTTTGACGAAAGCCCAAGTATTGCCCTATACAATTATGTGTCTATGGTTAGTGTGTTAGAAAGGTGATGTCTCCTTCCAGTCAAAGCCATGGTCCCAAGGGCATGGAATCTAACACGCTTTAACACGGTTGGGCTAGACTAATATGGGTCACCAGCTGCCTATGAATTTGGATTGAGAGAGTTTATGTCATGCATGTCTGCTTCATGGTGTCGGAACAGAGCAGATAACTGCCAAAAAGGGCAGGTAAAAATGACGGAAGCGCCTTGAAAGATTACAGAATTTTAGATGTGATAGTTTTATTATATTATTTATATTAATATAATAAAATTATTTTATTTAAAATTTAAAAAAAAATAAAACAAGCAAGCTGAAGAACCCAAAAAAATGCGAGCATTAAATGAGAATGCGAACCCAATGAACAGAGAACTGCGATGCTCAGACATTCTTTAATTTGCATCCTGTCAAGGAAATACTTTTATCATTTTTGGTCCACAATTGGTCATCAATTTGACAGAATCAGGTTGTCCTCTTGTTTTCATTTGCAACAATAAAAGCTCCCTAGCTAGCTCTCTCGCTGCTCACCTTATGTATCAGTATCATGGAAGAAAAGAAAAACAAGAAAGCTACAGAACGTCAACTGTTTCGATCGGTCCACATTCTCTCTGTAAATCCCCAACAGTTTTTGGCACCAATTCCACATTCCATTATGTCTTCTCTTTCTTTTGTCAATTTTCTTGGCCACATCACACATTGTTTGAAACAGACGTATCACTTTTCATACAAAATTATTATATAATGTTGGTTTTACCTGTCAATTCCAATGGCTTTTCTTGTGCTACAATTGTCTCACTCGTCTCGCCTGGCTTTGTATATAGAAACCCTTTTCTCTTGCCTTATATTTGAAAATTTTTGGGCTACCAATACGTAGCTATATGCCCACCTAGCCTACATGATTTATTACAAGACACAAATTATTGTCCAATCATAATATTATATATTTAAATTATATATGATTTAGGTAAGGAGCTTTTCTGGTTCAAGTTTGAACAAAAATGTTCAAAAAGGTCACACTATATTACAAAACTAAAACTCTGATCGATGTTAGGGTGGTGGGGTGCGTTTGGTTTTGTCTTTGCCTCTCTTTCCATGTAATAGAAACAAGAACACTGTATTAAACAAATTGATTTGATTAATAACACAGCAAAGATAGATGTACCAAACCCTTGTATGACATATTTTGTCTCTTTTATGTACCAACAACTCATAAAAGTCAATTTAACCTGCTTGGATTTTTTCGTCTCCGACCATCTTGCCAATCATACTCGCTCGCCCTATCTTGCCAGCGAGTATGTTTCCTGGATGGCCCATCTAATTTGGTAGCGTCAATTTCTGTCACAATGCATGAAGCGAGGGGAATTGATTAAGGGTCAAGCTTCTTTTAGTGGTTCAAACATCATACTTTGAGTGTGAGCTTTTCTGTTGTATTTGTTTATCGAGGTCGATAGATATAAGGATTTAATACAAGCGAATTTCTTATTTTAGTTACTGGTTGGTGTGTATTTGATTTTATGGGAGAAATTTATATGTCTTGTTTAAGTTCGGTCCATCATTGAATGTCTCTGTTAGTTCGACCAAGAAAGAAGTTAACTAGACAAGAAAACCAAAATATTCCAACAAAATTGATTCTATGCAGTATATTTTCTTTATACATCTCCTTCGTAGTGCATGCTTTCAAGCTAGGAGATTTTAATTATTTGTTGATGGTATTGCGTGAAGAAAAGCTGTTACCAAAGTCCACCCAAACAAGAAGACGGGGGAAACTTTGTGATTTAGCATGTCCTTTGCCATCCCCACATCTTTTCAAAGTTTCAAATTATTTGAAAAGTCAAGACGATCGACTAGACCCGACGTCAAATCTTTCTGATCAGTGTTTCTCAAAAGAATATACAAAATTTGATCTCATCAAAAGCAACAACCACTTCCATTCTTGATCTTTTTTGTATCTGCTCTATTTTCCCAAACTCGGACGTTTCGAAATAAAATCAAAAGTAAGACAAACAACACCACAGACAAACAAGAAACTCGCATCATCTGAGATAACAAGGTTCGCAGGGTAAGATATTAAGCACATCACTGCAAATTGTAAAATGAAATACATAGATAATCGATTGATAATTAAAATCTAAGTTAGAAGAAGCACACTACATTTTCATGTAACATAAGCAAGAGAAAACAAGTACAGTTCTCTTCATCACCAATTTGAGAATAAAGCTTCCCAAATTTCTGTGAAAACCTCGAGGATAATCCTATGATGACGATGAGAGTTAAGTGATATGAAGCACTGCAAGAGCTGCTCAAGGTCTTTGGCAGCAAATATCTGCTTCTCAACAATCATCTCCAACATTGATGTCCTGAAGTCATTATATGGATCACTAGAACTCTTCACAACGGCAAAGCTGTCCTTAACTTTCCCTTCTGATAATGGCAGAATGCGCATGTGACCGGAACTCTTACTTGCAGCTCTTCGACGGCGTGTTCCGTGCCTCTTACGGCGAGACTCCGATGAGTGGGAAGAGAGACTTTTTGAAGAGAAAAGTGTCTCTGTCTCATCATCTCTCTCGTCGTCACTGCTATACCACCAACCTGCATAGTTAAAACTATCCTGAGAAGAAGAGCTAAAAATGCGCATGTTGTCTCTCTTCTTGGTGTTTCTAGCACGGATCCTTTTCTTTTTCTTGTTTTTCACTACTGAATCCTTCTTTTTTTCACCGAACTCTAACTCTTTACACTCAAAGTATGGATTCAATGTAGACAGTGGTGAAGCAGGAGGACACATTCGCCCGTTGCTTCCAGTTAAAGCAAAAGGAGAGTATTGCTCCGATACTTTACGTCTCGGAAGAGTGTCGATACAAGTTTGATCAATGATCATGAGTGCTGTTTCCGGGCATCTGGGTCTGCAAATGGAAGGGAAGGGTAGAGCTTTTGGAGACAAAGGGTCTATCACATGGAAGTTTTTGTGGTTTTGGGGAGTGAAAACGGCCTTCTCCAGTACGTCCGATATGTTTCGGGACCGGCACGAACCAAATGAGGAACGAAACATGCGAGAGATTCGCTGCTTGAATCGGTTTTCCATTAGACAGAGAGAGTCTAGGAAGAGAAAAGGAGAGAATTTTGAAGGTAGAGGAATGACGGTCTGTGAGGGGAATTGCAATAAATACGTGAGAAAACCGGAAGTGGAAATCCTTTTAATGATAATTTAATGAGTGTCTGATGATACTTTTTGCTGTATTTCGTCTTTTCTCTTGTCATTATCATGGAAAATTAAGCAGTTGAAAGCAACTGACAATCTTGTTAGGTTAAAATATTCAATTCTATTGTCTGAAATTGTTGACATTTCTATTCTATTATTTTCTTGGCGACAGTAGCCAAACAAATTTGCATGAAGCAAAATGTCTCTTCAGAATTTTATATGTGACATACCGAAGGAGGTACCTACATTCCATATTGCCGAAGGGCATATATAGATATAGGGGCAGGGGACCGAGTGTGAATTGCTGTGCTGGGGCCTCAGTAAAGTATTTGAAATTCAAATCTTAGAGAACAAACAACCCAACAAAGAGGACATATAAGGCTAATTATACTAATTGTAGGACAACAGTACTTTTTGATGTAGGGTACATAATATTATACACAATATTGTAGGACAATACTAAATGTTATAGGAAATAATGTACGCTGTGTTGTAGGGTAATACTATGGGGTTGCATTTAGTACATTGCGGCGTAAAAAATATTACTTTAATTATTGGATAATACCATATCCTGCATGCGGGTCTTGACTTATTGATGTTAGCTCATTTATTAGTTCATTGGGCATTTGCTCTTTAATTGCTCGTGGGTGTGGGTTCCCTTTTGCCAGCTTATAACCACCACTTGATTGACAAAGACGTGGATATTTGGCAGCTTATTTACATGCATTAAGCATGGAAATGGGAGCCTTCGTTGGGCAGTACCTATATTTGTTAAGCAGTTCCTTTAATTAACTTATATATGCAATTACCCACTGCTACGATTTCATGACTATGAGCACATCATACAACGTTAACTAGCTCATATAGGTCTCAATTCCGCATTCCTTTGCATCGAACTGGCATGGAGGCTATAAGTTTGCTTGACCCAAAGTATTAACCATGTATAAAAGCAGCTTAAGTGTTTAAGATATTCTTATATCTCAATTCAAAGGCATGTTTTTACTCAAATTCCAGGAATCCAAAGATTCTTTTTCCCAATTATATAAAATTGTATGTACATATTCCCATCTTTCTAGGTCAAACATAATGAAAACTTCACACTTAATTATCCACCCCAAGTACTGAATTGGAAAAATACGGTACTCAGAGAAGAGTTGCATTACACTTTGCTTGTATATGTGTGCGGAGAGAGCGTCTTGAAATGAGATATTCTGAGTGAAGGACAAAAGCAATATTGTCACCACTCCCATGTCTGGTAATGAGAAATTAAAATTTTTAATTGTCATGCTTTCCCATGTTTTAATCAACAAAGATTTTATGTAAGTACTTGTCGAATTGCTTCTGTCTGGTTCGAAAAATGTACAGTAGTTAAAGGACAAGTAAAGAGGTCTAAGGCTTTGGCTACATCGAGAAGTTGGAACGCAGAGAGTCTTTATTTCTGTTTACCAAAAACAAAAAATAAATGGGTCATAAATAATAAAACCTAAAATCACAATGTCAATACCCTCAAGCTAGCTTTTATCTCTCTCACGTCCTCCTAAGAGCATCTTCAGGATTTAAGAAGCTTCCAACAACACAAAAACACCTTATCCTGGCTGCAGCTCTCTCACATTTACGTGAAATGCCCCATCAAGGGCAAACAGACAGTTTTGGGTAGATGGATTCAGCTTTTCAAGGATGAAATTACCTCAATGACAAGAAGAAACCATCCTCTATGCATAGATTTCCTGACCCTCCTTTTCTCTTTCGTCGATTCTTTGGTTATGATTACAAGCAACACTGAAAATCTGGAACCCACTGGTGATCACTTTCCAATCTGGCTTCTTACAGATCGGTTTGGTTAATGTCTTAGCCACGTGGGTTATGACTTTTGATCTCGAGGTACTGGATTATGTCTACTTGTCATGTGTGATTGTCTTTTGCATTGGCTTAATCGATAATAAGTTTCTAAATTTCTAATTAACTACTCGATTAGATATACTAATGTTACTGTGAGACAAACGTATTTTCATACTAAGAGGGTGAGATTGTATGAGGATTGGCTGCATGGGATTTTCAAAATGGAAAGTCATGGAACCGCTTTTGATTATGAAAACTCATGGCAGTGATCCTGTGACATTGTACATATTATTGTACATGATTTAAGGCACTGTTTAATAAAGAAATTAAAGAATCACAGTTACAACATTGCTATCTATATCCACCAAAGTCAATGTAGTGCATGCACGGGCTTCATCAGAAGGGGGGCCTATGCCCAAGAATTTTTGTCTTTATGTAATCAACCATCTTCCACTTATTATTTTCTTTTTTCTTGCATATTGGTCCCTTAGGTAATGATAATGTAAAAGGAGTCTGCTTGGAAATAAATTGGAAATGCATATTTGAATATATCAAGGACACGCTTGTAACAGCAAGAAAAATCAAGCAATGATTCACATAGCTGAGTCTATGCAGACAATCTTATGAAACACAGTTGTCTGATCCCTTTCCAATGTACATTATGTATCTCTCTTTGTTTCAGTTTGCCTATGGGTTTTCTCGTCTTGAGTTCTCTTGTCCTCAAAGAGACTGCAATTTTTCTGAAGTCTTGCCTTTTGTCTCTGGCAAAAAGAAATAAAACAATTTAATACCTACCACCAAGACTCCTGCCGTATGAGAAAGTGTTCCCCACACTATAGCTTTTGGAAATACTTGTAAAAGTCGTTGAAACCACTCCACTCACCGGCCTGTTTACACATATGGCCAAGGCTGTACCTTGAGCCCGCAACCTCAATGGAAAGCTCTCTAAAGAGTAGACCCAAGTAATTGGCCCAAGCTCAATTGAAAACAATGAAACAAAAATTATAGTCAGCACAACAGCCCACAAAGGCCCGCCACATATGCTCCAGAAACTTTGACCCGTGCCCAATAGTACCAAGGACAACCATTCCACCAGAGCCCAACAACAGAAGGGGCCGCCTGCCGATTTTGTCCGAGTAAAACGCCGATAACACCACAGACACAGCTCGGGCGCCGCTAATCCCTTGACCTCGTTAACAACCAACACATGCTTGTCAGGGTCGAACCAAACCATTATCTCCTTGTTAAATAATATACCTAGTAGAACGTATAGAATTTATCTTTATAAAATTTTATTACATTCTTTTTCACTTAATTTTTTAATTAAAGTAGAGCTCTCTATAGCATCAAATCAAATTATGTGATTATAGTAGAGTTTTCTACATACTTGTTATATTCTACATCAAAATTTATGGGCCTTATAGACTAAAATTCTATCATATTCTCTCTCACCTAATTCTGGTATCACAGTGGATTAAAATTCTATCATATTCTCCCTCACCCAATTCTATGACTACAGTGAAACTCCTTACGATGTTGGACTCAGTTCTGTGATTACAGTGTGACTCCTTGCATGCCTGTTTTACTCTTCCTTAAAACTTATAAACACTTTATGAACTCGTTCATCACGCGTGAATGCTGATTGATTGCATGTATATCTTACTCTATCTCGAAATTTATGAATATTTTATAAACTTGTTCATTACGCGTAGATATTTAGTTGATACATTGAAATTAGAATTGATTTCACTCTGAACTTTATTTATCACAGGTTAGATCATTATTTTATCCTCAAAAAATATATCTATTAGGTATATAAAACTTATCTTTATAAAATTTAAAAATATTCTTTTTATATCTAACGATGAGATTTTATCCTATATTATTTATTACGAAGAAAAAATTAGGACGGTCTTTTAATTATATTTGATGTGATAATAAATTTAAAAAAATTAAAAAATTATTATTAAATTAATATAATAAACAAATTTATTAATTTTTAAAATTTTTTTTGGTTAATAAATGAATTAATTGAATATTAACAGTGACCCAAAACTTCCTCTCCTAATGCCAGCACTTCTAGACACTGCAGTCTGCAGGGTGTAGTAAATAACAGCGTCATTTCCTGAAACTTACACGAAGAAATTGATACCAATAGCTGCCACAAGCATCCGAAGAACAGCTGGAGTTGGCTCCCTAGTAAAATCCCTTCATGCTTCATGTTCGTGAGGTCCATCAGAGTTACACTCTTCGGTTGCAGCTTTGGCCATTTCATCAAGTCTAAGTTGAGCTTCCTCTTTTCCAAAACCTGCTTTGCCTTGTCATATTTCCTCTTCATAACAAGCCAACGAGGGGATTCCGGCATAGCAATAACCCCAAATCCGATGGCTAATACGGGGACTGCGGCCAGGACGAACATTATTCTCCATTTAATGTTTTCTGGGAGACCTGATAATGCAAAGTTGAAAATATAACCAAGTAGGATACCGAAAACAACGAGGACTTCAGGGAAGGAGGTGAGGAAGCTACGTTTCATGGCGGGAGAAATTTCAGTTGTGTAGAGGGGTACGTTCATGATCGAGTAGCCAACGCCAATTCCAGCAATCATACGTCCAATTAAGAGTACTACGATGGATGGTGCCTATCCCATTGCAAGGGCACCAATTACAGAAGCTACTGCTGCTAGGACAACGGTGTATCGCCTGCCTATCCAATCCGACTTTTTGCCAGTGACCAGCGAGGTCATTGACTATATTAATTGATTGCTGTTTTAAAGTCTGGAATTTTCTAGCATGGCATTGGCATGAATAGATATGAACGCTGTGAGAAGATAAAAAGAAATTATAAAAACAAGGAGGAATCAATCATTCGCCATAACCAACGGAATTGAGTTTGCTGAGGCTAAAAGTGCACAGGAAAATGCATACTTGTGAGACGAGGCTTTTGGCTAGTAGCGGCTTCTGCATGTCGATTAGGCTTTTGCCAGCAGTCATCTCCATTTCAGCTCCCGCCGCAATCTAAATCTCTCTCAAATTGAGATCATGGTTAGGGAATGAAAAATGGGGGTGTTTGGGTTCTGGGAACTGAACTAGTTACCTTGCATGTATTGCAAATGGGCGAGCGAAAGTCCTGCGTAACACGATGAATGTTGAACAGGTTCTTCAAGAGCAGATAATATTTGCTATCTTCTTGAGGTGGAAGGAATTTAACAAAACCTATGTATTTCATCCAAATCTGCCGTCCTTTTAATCGAACCAAAATTCTAGTAACAGGCTTTCAATATTCTTGCGATCTTATGATTAGCTCCGAAATTCAAATGCCTGATTTTTTGGGGTCTATGACTTCACATCTCAATACGATACTTCTCATTATGTCGACTTTGTGATTGTTTATAAAAACCGAAACACCACCTCCCTTAGTATCATCTAATCCATTAGAATTTAGATACATGGGGGAATGCACTTCATATGTCTGAAGCGTATCATTACAAGAGAGAAAATGAAGTTCTTCCAACCTAAACAGATACTATTTTGAGGCAAACAAGGGTTGTAAATTACAAGAGAGGAAGTAAAAAAAAAAAAAAAAACCTGAAAGTGAAACTGCATGTTTGACTGGGGAATTGATTGAGATTAATGTTCTAAGTAGCAGCGAGGGGACTATGATTGTCGTGGACTTTATCCTCAAAGAGAAACCAAACATCTTCTAAACACTTTCCTTTTGTTTCGGGTAAAAAGAAATAAATGAACATTGTACCCACTGCCATAATTCCAGCGAATGCAAAGAACAGTCCTCCAAATGTCATCTCCCTCGAAATGCTCAGAAATGTCATGGCTACTATCCCACTCACCAACCTGTTAATGGAAATCGCCAGACTTGACCCCTGTGCTCTGAATGTTGTTGGAAATATCTCTGATGAGTAGACCCATGTTATAGGCCCAAGCCCAATTGAAAAGAATGAGACATCAGCACATACAGCTATCACACATAAGGCAATTGCCCATGCTGGCTTGCCCTCTGACGCCTCCAGAAACTTGGACCCTAGGCCCAACCCAGCTAACGAAACTGCCATACCAGTGGAGCCAAGCATCAGCAATGGGCGCCTCCCAAAATGGTCCAAGAAAAGAGCTGATATCAAGGCAAAGATCGTCTTGGCTATTCCCATGATAATTGTAAACCCCACAAGCTGTTTCTTACTGGAAATTCCGGCATCCTTGAACACTTCAGGGCTGTAATAAACAATAGCATCATTCCCTGAAGCTTGCATGAAGAAGTTAATACCAATTGCAGCAATCAGAATCCGGCGAAGGGGACGAGATGGTCTAAAGAATAACTCTTTCCACACACCTTCACCTTGCCAATTGCTTGAAGTAGTTGCATGGCGTAAATCTGAAATAGCTTTTGTCATTTCATCAAGTCTCAATTCAGCTTCCTCCTCGCTGTCTGATGTTTTGATAAAAGCCCGTTTTGCTTCAGCAAACCGGCCTTTCATGACTAGCCAACGAGGAGATTCTGGCATTACGAGGACACCCAATGCAACAGCAATTGCCGGCAATGCTGCTAATACAAACATCAGTCTCCAGTTTATACTTTCTGGAAGACCAGATAAAGCGTAATTGGAGATGTAACCCAATAAGATTCCGACGTTGATGAAAACTTCAGGGAGGGAAGAGAGGAAGCCCCGATTCATGGCA
>CP135561.1:2796150-2903170 GCA_032401905.1 Swietenia macrophylla | reverse complement strand
TTTTGGTTAGTATTTAATTTTGTTATTGATTTTTAAATTGTTGTAGTATTTAATTTAGTTAGTATTTATTTTTAACTAGTATTTAATTTTGGTAATTTTAGTTAGTATTTAATTTTATTATTAATTTTTAAATTACTTTAATATTTAATTTAGTTAGTATTTAAATAGTATTTAATTTTCTGATAAATTTTTAAATTATAACTAAAACTTAATTTTGTTATTAATTTTTAAATTACTTTAGTATTTAATTTAGTTAACATTTAATTTTAATTACTATTTAATTTTGGTAATAACTTTTAAAATGGCAAAACATTCATTTCAAAGATCACACCACATTTTTCTTTATAATCTAGATGAATTTGTACCCCCAGTTGAATAATACAAAAATATACAAGATAAACAATCTCTTAGTATAAACCACAGTTAGTAATAGATAGAGCAAGCAACCTAGTTTTCAAATTTGGTAAATTTGTAAAAAATATATTGAACTTAAAAAAGTCAAGATGTAAAATTTGTAATATGATGTATGTATACAAAAAAAAAAAAAAAAAAGCTTAAGCACTCTAATAAGACATATAAGTAAAAAAAAAATTACAAAACATTCACAAAATTTATAATGATAAACTCAAATTAAAATAACAGATCAAATAGTAAGTAATAATTTTTGTTTTAACTTTACTAAGTTAAGAGACGCGATCTGCAAATGGTTGATTTTATATAATTAACCATTTACAAAAAATAAAATCCTCCATTTCGTAGAAATAATGCATTTAAAAAAAATACTTATGACAACAGTAAGAATACATGCATTAAAAAATTTTGATGAGATAAAATAAACTTTAATTGTCATTTTTGAATATAGTAATTGTGTATTTTTATTAACATATGATAATTAAAAAGATGTCAATAATTTGTCTTATATTTGTGCTACTGGTCATTGGATTGATGATAATTAATAGTTAAATAAAAGAATTATAAGATTTAAACTTTTTAAAATTTTGCATAATGCAAAGATTATTGCAAAAGTAATTACGCTCATTACACGGAATTTTAGGATTACAGAGAAAATTTTTTTTCATTTTATTCAATAATGCATCTAATAACAATATTACGATTCCTATTATAAAAAATATAATGAAATCATTTTTAGAAGACAAATTCTTTTATAATAGATGTGCTTATTATATATTGAACTTATATGTGCATGATACTTATAAAATAATAAATTTTATAATTACTGCAATCAAGACTGTAGTGCAACATTTGAAAATAGCTCCTACAAGATACTAACAATTTAAGAAATTATGCCATCAACACGGAATGAAACTAAAAAAATTAATTTTAGACGAGCCAACTAGGTAAAACTCTACCTATGATATGATTAAAATTATTTTGTCTTACCAAGTTCCAATAATGAAATTTTAGAGTAACAATATAATAGGTCATAAAATTATAAACAAACAATTTGAAACTATAGATATTATTTCAAACTTTTTATAAATATTTAAAGAAGTCACTAAACTTTTATCAAGTCAATTTTATCCAACAATGCATCACATAATTATAATATTATATAACATTACTTATGTTCTTTTTAAAAATACATGAAACATCCTACATTCATGGCAATAATGTCAGTTGTGGTTGAAAATTTTAAAATGTATTACAATGACATATCTCTAGACCCATGCATTAAAGATTCTGATCGTGAAACTCTTATAAAATAATTTTATTATTTTTTAAATTCAAATAATTCTGACAATTTGTCCAATGAAACTCTAACACGTATCTAACAATATAAAAAAAATTTATTATTAACTCTTTCAAATATTTATCAATTGTATAAGATTGAATTTTTAATAAGTACTTCAATATCTACGAATCGTAATGGCTCTTCTATAATTTTCAGCAGTAGTTGGAATTTGTAAGCTTTCGTTAAAAGACCAACAACAAGACTATCGTCATTCAACGAGCTCTTATTCTATATGCAAGATCTACTAATTAAAAATAAAATATATTTTGATATTTTAAAGTAATAGAAAAAAAAATATAAAACTTATCCTATCTTAAAAAGAATAACGTGAGACTTTTTAATACCACAAGTGTACATAATTTTTTTAAAAAGTGCATTTAGCATGAGTAGACAAACGTTCAACTTTTATATAAGTAGAATAGTCCTAAAAGTTTTAGAGATGTGAATGTGTTTTAAAGATTGAATCAACAATGAAAGGAGATAACAACTTTAATATTAAACATCTTCTACATTCAATTTTAACAATGAATGAGATGAAGAAGAGGAAGTAAAAGAGAAAGAATGACGACTGCCGACCAATAAGTAATTAAGATTTAGATTTATATTTAATAATATTTAATAAAGTAAGGCTCAATGTCTCTATCATTGTAATATTTTTTTTAATTAACTTGTTATCTTTTTTATTTATTATTAGAAAGTATGATTAAATGTAAAAAAATTTATGAGGCTAAGGTTGAAATATCCCCTTCATTACAATTTTAATTAATAAATAATAAAAAATAACATTATGAGAGAATTTTTTATTTTTTAATAATTTAAAAAGAATTTTTTAATTTTAATTAAAAAATCATATGAATTAATCCAAACCGGCCCATTAATAAACTAAAATTGATTCGTCTTAGTTCTAGTTTAATCACACGAGCTAATTTGATTTAAAATTTTAAAAACTTCACCTGTTTCGTACCAATTTGTAACAATAATTGGTCCAATTCATGTCATAGTTTCACAATTTCTAGACCCGAATTAGACCGGCCCAACTCCGCCAGTTCAAGCCTATTAAACAGCTCGATGTGGTAGACAAGGTGGCACTGATGACTGGTCCTTAAAAAAATCATGGCCCTTCTCCCAACCTTATTTGGATAAGTTTTTCCAGGCCCATTTTTATTTTTATTTTTTGGTTCCTTCTTTTTAGAGTTTCAATCCATCTAAACCTTAAAACTCTTCTGGCACAATCTTAAGTTAAGCTATATAAGCAACATCTTGACTTTATATTGAAGTTTGACGAACTGACCATAACATTAGTGTGAACTATTGGCGTGAATTGCTCCTAGAAATCAGAAGAAGATACTCTAGAGTAAAACCGTTCCTCATTTACAGGGTTAACTTCTTGTATTTTTGGTTATGATAGTTTGTAATTATAGGATTCCTACCGAGATGCAAGGTTACCAAATAATGGCCTAAAGTTGCTTTATATACTACCTAAAGTGTAACGAAAGATATGAGAAAAAAAGGAGACAATTCTTCCTACCTTTCGTCTTGATTTCTTCATGGCTGACACGGAACCAAAGTTTGAGGATTCATCATCCTCATCTATCCTGTCCGAATTGACCATAAAAATGTATAAAGTCCTTACTAAGACTCTAGTCTCAGCCCTTTCAATAGACTCTGCAAGAGCACCAATTGGCGTGAAACTGGTTGGCATCAACTACATCCTCTGGTCCTAGGTGATTGAGATGTATATCTCAGGCAATGACAAATTGGGATTTATTAATGAAGACTTCCTATAGCCTTTGTCGACCGACCCAGGCTTCCGACGATGGTGGACCGACCAGGCCATTGTCAAAGGGTGGCTCATTAACTTAATGGATGCCGCTCTTATGAGAAATTTCATTAGATTTTCTACAGCTAAAGAGGTATGGGATGCGATAACTACAACCTATTTTGATGGCAGTGATTTATCACAAGTCTATGATCTGCGACAACGAGTTACTAGACTCAAATATAGAGAAGGATTATCGGAGAAATATTATAATGATCTCTAAGGATTATGACGTGAAATCGATTTTTGACTCGCAAATCCTATAAAGTGTGCTGCTGATATACACCAGTACAATAACATTATGTAAGAAGAGAGAGTTTATACTTTCTTGGACGGATTGGACGATAGCCTGGATAATATTCGAAGTGACGTACTGCAGCTACAACCATTCCTCACTGTGGAGGAGGCATACACACACATCAGAAGAGGAGCCACTCGGCAGGTTGTAATGACCAACAACAGAGACATGGACACCCTCTAAAGGGCTGTGTTGGCCTTAAAAAGCATAAGGAATGAGCCGTCCACTCCTTAGTGCCTAGGAGGCCTTTCCTTAAGTAGTGGAAAAACGAGCTCTAATGGTTCTAGTAGTAAAGCCCGAAATGCTCAAGGAGAAAAATGTATACATTGTGGAGGTGGCAAACATACCCGAGACACCTGCTTTAAACTCTACGGGTATCCCCGAATGGTAGCATGAACTTCAGGCTAAAAAGAGATGAATGTAGAGGGAAAAGTTGCCATGGCACTAAATAAGAGCACGAGAATGACAGAAGCAGGTAAAGCTACAGTTATGACAGCAAAGCTATAACAGTTATCCTCTGTTACAGCAATATAGTCACAATAATTGTCACTTATTTTAGCCGAATATTCCAACCCCAATCAAGGTACCACATTTCTTAGAGATACTACTGCAATTGTGGATAGTTGATTCCAAAATGACTGATCACATGACCTTTGATGTGGGGGATGTTTCTATTTGTTTACCTCCTTGGTGAACAAGTATTGTTAATGCCAATGGAGTCATTTCTTTAGTAACAGGGGTTGGAATTGTAACCTTGTCACCAACCCTATCTCTCTCTAATACCCTATTTGTGCCTTCTCTCTCTCGTATCTTTTAACTATAGGTTAAATTACGCGAGAGCTAAACTGTGTCATTATGCTTATTTATCCTACATTTTATATTATTTAGAATATTCTCATGAAAAGATCATTGGGCGTAGTACTAAGTGGGCGGGCGGGTGCACTTTATTACATGTAACACTTTAATGTGGGCCAAGCACGTTATATGTATCATCCAAGTTGTCTCAAGATGGAACAGATTTGGTTGTGGCATCGTCAATTGGGTCATTATTCATTTGGATATTTAAAATAATTATTTTTTACTTTGTTCACGAACTTGTCAGATTTAAAGTGTGAAACCTGCATCTTGGCTAAGCGCCATCGAATACCTTACCTATTAAGCATGAATGAGAGCACTGTTCCATTTGCTTTGATTCACTCTGATGTGTAGAGTCCATCCCCAAAGTCTACTTTATGTGGTTTCTGATGCTTTGTAATATTCATTGATGATTACACTCGAATGACTTGGTTATACGTATTAAAACATAGGGATAAAGTGTTTACTGCTTTTAAGTCTTTCCACGAGATGGTGCTTACTCAGTTCTCTACCAAAATTTGGATCCTTAGTTCTGATCACGGCGGGAAGTACATGAACCACCAATTTCATGACTAGTTTCATCATCATGGATTACTCTATGAAACCTCTAGTTCTCAAACTCCATAGCAGAACGACATTGTGGAATGGAAGAACCATCACATCCTGGAGACTACTTGAGCACTTCTGCTTGGAGCTTATGTCTCGAGCAGGTACTGGGCCGATGTAGTTACCACGGCTATTCATCTAATCGATCGGATGCCTTCCAAGGTTTTAAATTTTCAAACTCCCCTACAAGCTTTATCTACGCATGTTTCTCTACCTACGACCTTGATGCTTCCACCCTAGATCTTTGTTTGTGTAGCATTTGTTCACCTTCACAAGAACCAACGCATAGATTTGGACTCCTGTGCTAGATGATGCCTTTTTCTTGACTATATCCCACATAAAAAAGCGTATCGATACTACAGCCCGAGTACTCAACACACTTGTGTAACCATGGACGTCACATTTCTCGAGTATGAGATGTTCTTTTCTCAGACTGTATCTAATTCAAATCTTCAAGGGGAGACACAAAAAGCAGTGCTGAATTGGCTAAAGTTTGACTGGCCAAAATATAACAGCAGAGAGACACCAATAAATAATTCTCAGTTTGTAGCTAAGGACACTACAGAATCCGTACCAGTTGAACTAAGGAATTCATCTCCTGAGGAAGCACCAGCACAAGCACCCCCCATGCTATAGTAGCCGACGATCCAGCTCCTAATAATATCACTGAGGTAAGCTCTCTTAACACTTCTGATATCTCTAATGACACAGATGGTAGATGTAAATTACCTTTTAGGCAAAATCGAGGAAAACCTCCAAATCAATACTCTACTGAGATAGAGGAGCGGAGATCTAAGTATCTGATTGCAAAATGTGTCCTCAGACAAGCTCTCTGAACCTCTCAAGAACTTTGTTGAAGAACTCTCTTCGTGCCATATTCCTACGAGTGTCGAGGAAACCTTAAAAGACCCAAGATGGGTTCAAGTAATGAAGGAAGAAATGGATGCCCCATTGGAGAATGAGACATGGATTCTTGTCTCACTTCCAAAAGGTAAAAAGATAGTGGGATGCAGGTGGGTGTTTTTCATTAAGTATAAAGCTGATGGATTTATGGAAAGGTTTAAAGCGACGCTCGTAGCAAAGCAGTATACACAGACCTATGGCGTAGACTACCAAGAAACTTTCTCCCTCGTAGCCAAGTTAAACACGGTGAGGATTCTATTATCTCTTGCGACTAAGCTTGACTGGCCATTACACCAATTTGATGTGAAAAATGCATTTCTTCACAAAGATCTTAAAGAAGAAATCTATATGGACATGCACCCAAGATACGAGGCAAACTCAAGAGCAAAGGTTGTGCGTAAGCTGCAACGAACTCTATATGGCTTAAAACAATCTCCTCGAGCTTGGTTTGAGCAACTTAGTCTGGCAATAAAAAACATATGGCTTTCAACAAAATAATTCCGACCACACTCTGTTCCTAAAGCATCAAAAAGGAAAGTAACTGCATTGATAGTCTACTTCAACAGTATAATTATCACGGAGAATGACTCTAAATAAATAACAAGACCCTAAGAGCGATTGACAGCAAAGTTTGAAATAAAAAATTTGGGAGGACTTAAATATTTCCTAAGGATTGAAGTGGCAAGATCCAGGAAAGGCATATTTCTTTCTCAGCAAAAGTATGTCCTAGACTTAGTAGCAGAGGCGGGACTATTAGGATGTAAGCTTGTAGACACACATATGGTCCCAAATCATAAGCTTGGAGAGTATACTAACCAGGTACCAACAGACAAAGGGCGGTATCAGAGGTTGGTTGGAAAACTCATTTGCATCTTCCATACATGGCCTGACATTGCCTATGCCGACGTTTTCAAAAGCTGGCCATCTACTAGTTAAAGGCTATACGCGGATTGGGCTGGGAATAGTACTGACAGACAGTCAACCTTAGGGTGTTGTACATTTGTGGGAGGAAATCTGGTCACATGGAAGAGTAAGAAACAGAAAGTGAAAACATTATCAAGCGCGGAGGTTGAGTTTTGTGGGATGACTAAGGGTCTTTGTGAACTTCTCTAGCTCAAAAGATTATTAAAGGAACTCAGGTTTGCCCCAGATGAAGTAATGAATCTTTTCTGTGATAACAAAGCCACAATTGACATTGCCCTCAACCCTGTGCAGCACGATAAGACCAAACATGTAAAAATAGATCGGCACTTCATCAAGCCCAATCTGGAAGCGAAAGTAATACATTTACCGTTTGTAAGGTCAAAAGACTAATTGGCGGATGTTCTCATCAAAGCTTTTGGGAAAGAACTTTTCACAACTCACTTGACAAGTTGGGCCTCGGGGAAATCTATATACCCACTTGAGGGGGAGTGCTGGCATGAGTTACTCTTAGAAATCAAAAGAAGATATCCTAAAATAAGACTGTTCCTTATTTACAAGGTTGACATGTTATATTTTTGGTTATGATGGTCTGTAATTGTAGGATTCTTGCCAAGATGTAAAGTTACCAAATAATGGCCTACAGTTGCTGTTATATACTATCCAAAGTGTAAAGAAAGAAATGATAAAAAAAAAAGGATATATAAATATGCAGACTCGACGTAAGGTAAGGAAAGCGAAATCCAGAAAACAGCCGCTACTGGGAATCCAGATGCGCAAAGAGAACAGCAGAATCAACATAATTGCTCTGTGGACCTTTTGCTTTTCGGGATTCCTATTGAAAATTCCACATGTGGAAAGGGAGGAATATCCGTTCTTTATCCCTTTTTCTCGGATAAATACAATATCAGACGTATCTGTTGCATATTGCAGTAATCACTCAAAATAATTGTTTTTGGGGGAATTGGGATTCTGGGGAGGAAGGGTGGAATGGTAGATAGTAAGCTTAAGACCTCCACATTCAAATAAAACTTCAGTCATTCCTCAATTGAAATTAAAATCAGGAGCAAGTATTGCAAATCGTACCGCTAAATGAACATTCCCTTCCCCGTCAGAAAACTCGAAACTAAAAGCATTTTCTGAAGAAATTTTACATAAGGATAGCAATGGAACGATCAACCTGGTAACCCAAGGTTTAGAGACTACTTCAATGACAGGTAAAAGGCAGCCAGAAAAGAACAAAACAAAACAAAAAAGAAAACCAAACCACTTATGTTTACCATTAAATCAGATGTTGTAATTGCAAGCACAAGATTATGTTCTTAAGACAAACAATCTGATCATATGCATATTGGGTAGAACATGAAAGCGCAAGAGAGAATATAAGGCATGCATTTGTAGCGGAAATAAATTAAACAGGACAAGCTTGTACTTGTTAAAAGTTACCATGAAGTTACGGAAATTGAGTAGTTCGTTCCTAAATCTTCACATAGTTAGTATCTAGGGGGCATTCTGTGTCTGCTTGCATCACTGAAACGAGACGTTTTATTAGATTTCTCCTATAAAGGCAAGTCATTGTGACGTCTAAGGACTGGTTCCAACAGTCACCGCTAAAGGGTGACACCTCAGTTTTCAAGCTCTATCACACAAGAACTCCAAACTCACCGCATCAGGAGGGTTTCTTCAAAAACCAAACAAAGAAGAAAAAATGGTTATCCCTTTTACTTCTGCACTCAAAATTATAAGTATAGGAATTGATACGGACGTTAATTGACGCAGGGCAAAGGAATAGGGAGTTTGGGGAAGAGAAGGAACAGGACTCACACGCTGTGCGTGCGGTGCGGCCTTCGGAGCTTCCATCTTCAGAAGAGTCGTTGCGCTGCCTGCGGCTTTCCCTCTAGTCGAGTGAGAAACTGTGAGCCAATGTAACCTGCGTTACTTTTATGTTTTAATTGTTGTTCTGTTTCACGTTTGCACTTTTATTTGGATAATTAGATAACTCGAACATGAAGGCAATTCGGAGAAAGACGATGGGGACTGGATGAATGAGGCATCTTCGTTATGTTTCCGTGAGATTCAAGAGTAATTTCCGAGAAGGTATTCAAGAGTATCAAGTTTGGCGTCGTGTTTAGAATTTTACTGTTTTGTTGGTCAACGTAACAGGTGTTTCCCCCCCTTTTTTTTTTCTTTTTTCTCTCTGTTTAGGTGCACATGCAGCTCCGAGGAAAAGGCGAGCTGCTTCAGTTTCATCGTAGGTCGTGCGAGGATGTCGATTTTGGCCTCTAGTTCGGTAGTTTGGTGGGGTTTTCAGTGTAGTTTGTATCAGTTTCCGTTCTGATGAAATGTGGACGTTTGTTTTAGATGACTGTTTACCATGGTTTTTCTTTTTCTTAATGAATGTACGAGTGTTATTGAATGTTACCTTACGGTCTCTTTGTTCTTATCAATTGAATCCAATGGCGTTACGTTCTTGTTGTCTTAAGTATTCTGATTTTGGCACGGCATGAAGGGAAAATTAGATAAAACTTAACAGTGCTCATCCATATATGGAAATCTGCTGTCTTATCATCCCATTCTGGACTTTCGAGGGACTTGTCGAGCATTTACTCTAATCAAATGGTTAAGCTATTTCATTGTAATGCTGGCTTGTTCATTCAATCTTACCATAATTTGCACAACTTCAATGAATCGGCTGAGGTATTGTTGGTTCAAATTGCAAACAAAACGGCAGGTGCCTCAACCGATCATCACATCACCGTTGATAAGATCAGTAAATTCAATAAGATTTTGCAGTTATTCATATTTTTGCTTGACAAACAACTCCCTAAACTTTCGTTGGAAATTTGTTAAGATATGTACATTAGACGTGCAGATTTCCTTCGTCTACATGCATAAAAGCAACTTGAAGACCGATTGAGATTTGTTCACATCAGTTGCGCATTGTCAACATATTGAGGGACTTCGGATGCAATTTGGGATAGCCAGTTCACTGTTGTGCCAAAAAAGCTCCTAAGACCACAGATCCAATGCAAGGACCGAAGTAAAAAAGAGCAATGCCAAAGTCTGGTGGCGGTTCAATGGCCAACCTGAAACTTCAGCCATTGTCTTCAGAAATGGAAGGGAATTGCTATTCAAGTTACGGTTTCTTATGGACCAAGCTGTTACCCACTGAACCCGGAAAGGAAATAGATCGAACTCATCCCTTAACCGCCTTCCCAGGTCTGGCACGTGGCCACCTCCATACAGTATGGCAATCTTATTGTGGCCCTCGTCAATTGTTCTTCTAGGTGCTTCTATTGCAGCTCTGTTCCTCTCACCAATGATAACAGAATTCTCCTCTACATCTGCTGTTACTTGAGTGAACCTGCACAATAGATCCTTTTGTCAACAAGTGACAATAAGTTCCACTAAATAAAACATACCACACCAGTGCACCAATTTATCACCCCATCCCAACTTTTTTCAACGAATTATAATTGTGCAAATACTGTACCTAGACAATGCACATGCAAATGAGCAGCTTCAGTTGAATATTGATGATGCAGGTAAGCCAGAGAGCTCCAAAAAGTTGCTTAAAATACTCTATTTTGCTGGTCAGCAAAACTTGTTGGGTCATCACCTACCAGCAAACCAGCGACAGATCAAAATCAAAACTGTTGGCAAGGTTGGAGAGGACATGGGCTCGTGTGGGTAGACTACAGAATATATCTGTTCTACTTCTATCATCAGTGGGAATTGAGAATCTAGCTTGAAAAATGGTCTGGCTGTCTGATTGATTTTTGATTGGATACAGTGTGGTCAGTAGCATTGGTGAATTAGGCGAAGGTATGGAAAGAGAGGGATTCGAACCTCCGCTGAACAGAAGTCTGCATAGCACTTCCAATGCCACACCTTGAACCATGCAGTCATCTCTTCTGGATAGTAATTATGACTCAAAACCCCAGTGAATAGCAGAGTAGCTCATTAGATGTTTCTCTCAGAGCTAAATGGCCGCAATATTTAGCATGCTTAAAATCATTTTTCAGCCATGGCAAAGAAGTAGTCCTGTCATAACTTTAGAATTAACCAAAAAGCCCACTACTACCAAGCCTGTGTAACCAACATAACAAGTGTATATTTCATTCTAATATCCAAGAGATTGGCAAATCATATAACATGAGACATTATTATCACACCTTGAAGCAACAAAACAATCGTATAGAACAAAATAACTAATTGGTACTTTACTTGGTGCTTACTCAGATGTTAGTTGCTTTGACAGGAAGACCTTCATTGCAGCACCAAAATCAAGCCTAGATAAAGCTTCTAGCTCTGGGTATTCTGATGGCCGACCTCCCACATCTGCACAGACACTTCCAATTATGAGAAGACCTACAAGTGGCATAGGAAGCACACGTGAAGCCCATAGAAGCTTCGATCTCCAAGGACCAAGGTCTTCTGGAATTGAAGGTTGCACCATAGCTTTTGTTGATTTGAGAGTCATATCCCTTGCAAATGTAAAGAAGCTTTTCGCCTTTTTCAAGCAGTAAGGAAAGATGGAATAATATTAGATGCAGGAATCAGCTGTCAATGGGAAACAGACCAAATTCATAAAACTTGTAAGAGAAGAAAATACAGAAATTCATCGAATCCCGAGGAGCATATATGGCCCTTATTTGACATAAAAGGAAAAAAAAAATTCCTCAACACCTGGATGTGTGGGAACATATACTTAAGACAGCCCAAAGACAGACTCTCTGCCCCAGTTTTTCATCACTGCATTGTATTTGAAACATCATTCAACCACCAGTCTAATATATAGAGTATAGTGTGAAAATGAAGTGCATCAAAATTATATATTAGTGATAGCATTAATGATCATACTCTCATGCACTATATAAGATTGAGGAACCAATAACCAATTTCTATTGGGACCACTGACTTTTACACTTATGTTTGCATTAGTTATTCCCTCACGCAGAAAAAGTTGCAGCTCATAAATCCCAAGCATATCCTAAGTAACTTGTCCAAAAGTAAGAGAGAGAAGAAGAGAGATCATAAAAGACAAGACAAGTAACCTGAAGTGACTTGAAGGTCTCATAGTCAAGATCCGCATGGTACCAATTCTCAGCTTGGTAATCAAGACAGTCTAATTGGAAATCAAGCATAAGAATTCGAGCCATCTGCCGCTGGATGCATCCTAGAATGTAGAAACCACGTGAGCGTAAACTTTTGAGCTTTTTTGCAGGGTTTCTTCTATCTTGTAAACTCTCCCTGCTAGCCACCATCTCATAAAGGACATAATCGTACAGTTCAAGTTCCTTCTGGAGGGTTGCAAAGTACCTACAGATAGGAGTTTTGATCTTTCAAATTTGTTCCATTGGAAGTATTAATACTTCAGCAATTCGGTCGACAAAACAAAAAATTTACAAGTCACTGGGAGTAGTAGTCATTGGTGAGGAAAATCTTACAAGAGACTCAAACTACTAATTCCCTCATAAGGCAGAACCAAAACGCTACTTCGATACATATCTATTCTTCAAGGTACTCACAATTTTCATGAACGGTTGGCCAACCAGAATTATCCACCAACTTTTGGTAAGATAGTAAAATATATTGTCCACTGTTTTATGCTCAATTGCAAAACTTATCCATGTAACAAAATGCAATACGGGTTTCAGCCATACTTTTCTTAATTTCACATACGAAAAAGCCTCAATGAGTCTCCTCTAAGCTTTGTGATTGAGGTCAAAAATTAGACCTATGTGAATATCAACAATCAATTCAAAAAGCTTACACTTGGGCACTCTTTATTTATTTACCAGAATCTCATAAACTGTGTCACTCATTTTGGCTTTATATGCCCATATACTATAATTATTGGCGATAAAATTCTCTACTAACACAATTTTAGCTTCCAATTACAATGGAAAATTCTTTAACAGCGCAACCTATGGCAGTCATAACAAAGATATATAATAATAATAATAATAACCCAAATGATAAGATAAGCAGGCGTACTCTTTATCCGCGATATGAATTGTTGAAACCAAATCAACCTGAAAACTCCAAATTCAAAAAAAAAAAAGATGAAAAATCAAGCAAGGAATTGATTTTTCTTTTTTATAGAAAAGCAATAGAAAAATAAAAAAAAAATTGTACCTCAGGAAAAGGTCGAAGAAGAAACCAAGGGAACTTCTTTCTATAAGTAACGACAGCAGTCTGCAACTCCCCGCTGCCTCCATTGCCTCCCCTTTTAAACCGCATAAAATTTGCGATAGAATTGTTCTGCAAGAACTGCTCCACAGACCCATCTTCGACCAGGGACGATGAGGAAGCAGCAGTAGCGAGTATTTTAAGAGAAGAAGAACTGAAAGTTTTTCGTTTTAGAAATGGAAGGGGATTTGATTTTAAAGGCTTAAAAGAACCGAGTCTGAGTAGGAGAGTAACAGATGTCGAACATATATCAGTGCTTGAATTGGATGCAAATGGAAGTATTGAAACCATTTCTCTGCTTCTTTAGTTTTCTTCAACAAAAACAGAGACTAGGAAGAAGAGGATTGGGTTTTGCCTTTTCAAACAGATTTTTGCGGTTTTCGGTTGATACTGTTCGTTCCAGTTCCAATGATTATTGATATTGCTGCTGTGGGTATTGATATCTTGATTGGTTTTGAGAGGTAAAACCTAACCCTAACATGATCTTTCCCTGTGCCTGAACATTGAAAACATGAGCTGCATACCGTCCATCATTAACCTTCATAAGTATCATTCCCATCCCTTATCACCATTTTCGACACTGTTTACTATATTTGCTTTTGATTTGCAATACATTCTAGTTTTGAATAGTCCAATGATTCATAAATTTAGTTTAGTTTCTTGTATGACACTGAAATTAGAACACCTTTATTCATTTTGAGTTTCATAGTTTATTTGGAGATAAGAACATGAACAAATTTAAAGTTTTTATACTGAAAAGTTCCCTTGCAGAAACAACAGGCAAACAATATAATCAGTTTGTACGGAGAGCGGCTTAAACTTCAACTCTGATAATCCGCCATTCATTCCCATCTCATCATGCAATATCCGAGCAAGTATCTGTGCAAAACCTGTCAACAGCTAACAACATCAAAAAGACGCTTGCAACAATGCAAAAAAACATTGCCTTCTGCTTTCAGAAGTGTGCAATTTACATGCAATGATAACATTCAGAATATAGCCAGCAAACCCTGAGGACGATGAAGGAGGCCTTCAACACCTCTTTAATTCATATTTACCAATTAATAGAACATGTCAAAATATGTTCCTCAAATTTATTAGCAGAGTAGAAGTTTGATGGGGAAAATTACCCGCAATTTGATGGCAAGTATGGCCATTACCAGGAGCAACAAAACCCTCTTCTTCCACCTTCTCGGCGTCCAGTATGCAACTTCATTCCAGTCTGACGCGAAGGGTTAGCTTTTGCCAGTCTCTTTGCTGCAAGAGAAATGTATCAATGAGCATGGAAGAGAAATTCTGACTAAACCTCAAAATCAGGCCTCAACAAGATGCATTCCTACTCGCGTTGAATGATAATGATTGCATTAGCAAGAACCAAAATTGCCATAGAATGAAGCCACAAGTTGAAAGTAAATATGCAACATTTTGGTTTTATTCTGGAGCTATATACCTAATTTAGTTGATTTCTTGAAATTTTTTTCTCCTACAGGGAAAGAAGGGGACTGTTTGTGGTTGAAACAAGTTTAGAAGTATTCAAGAGATCAGAAGACTACAATCAACCATTGTAATTACCATGGAATCCTAAGTGAGAGCTTGTATCTCCAACAATTGGTGTAAGATACAGAGACAAAAGACTAATTTTGCAGAAAATTCCATGTCAAGCATACAGTATAATTACCTATTTCATAGAACAGTTCATTGACATTATGTGCAGACTTTGCAGATGTTTCAAGAAAAGATAGGCCATTTTCGTTAGCATATTGTTCACCATCCTGCAACAAGTGATAGAAGGATTCAAATCTGACATATAACAACACATTAACATACTCCCCCCGTTTGAAGGACAGAGGCATAAGTGCACCCATACAGAAGCTTTGCTTTGGGAGTGCTTTCTCCTACGGCTAGACGCACAATTTGATCAGTTTTGCTAGATATCACCGGGAGAGAGTGTGTACCAACTGCATTGCAGACAGAAAATAGTACACACTAGGGCACTTAGGTATTCCCTATGTCCAGGGCAAACTCACCGGGAGAGGGACATTTAAGAGAAATTAAGGAAATAGCAAAATTTCCAAGGATCTCCAAGTTAGCTATAAATAAATAGAGAAATTTAGGTAGGTGTATCTTGGGTTCAGTTCTGATATTTGACTCCATGATAAAAGAAAAAGAAAAGCACAAAACAGTTCAAGAATATCAGACTGAGAAATACCTCAGTTTTCACATTTCTCTTATCTTCCAAGTCAACCTTGTTTGCAACAAGGAACATTATCATATTTGGATTGCCTGAGGCAGTATAAAACGGATATTAAGATGTTGAACAATGTCAGTTGCATTCAGATAATTAGTAATGTGGTGTATACTCATAACATCATTTTGAAGGAGAACATTCCGTCAAATGTACAGATTCAAGTTACAAATTCCCTAATATTCTGGTTCATGCAAAGTCCAAACATTTAAAGTAGATGTAGAACTTGATCACTTAGTCAAACGGAACCACCGCAATATTTGCATCTTGACATGCCACAAGAAGTATGTGCCAGGAAGATATCATTAAAGCAAAAGCATAGTCGTTTGCTTTCAATATAGGAATATATGACATGTTCAAATGTACCAAGTTAAATAAGGATTTAAGCCCAACAATGCAAGTAAGAAACTATCATGAATGAACGTCTGAAATGTGGAATGCAGGGAAACTAATAGAAAAATTTTCAATTAAAGATCCAAGGCAAAACCAAGAAAGGGACAAGAACTACCCATGATACAAAGGATAAACTGAAAAAGTCTAACCTCAGTTCATGTAAGTTACCTTCTAATGGTTCTAAGCTAAAAAGAAAGCAAACATTTCACATACTCTATAGTTCTGTCAGTTTACCTTGTCTTTGCAATTCTTGAACCCACTTTTTGGCTCGTTGAAATGAATCCTGTTAGACAATGTTAAACCAAACATATGGCTTCCATATTAGAATACCATGACAGCCATGCAACAAATGGAAGAAAATCTTAATGGAAAATTATATATTTCAATACAACAGAGTGTCCATTCAAATCTACTAGCTCAATAGACTGCATTTTCTGCAATTGCTAAGATATAGCTTGTTCCGGGCAGATAATGATGCACTAAATAACAAGAGCAGGTATCAATGGAAAAAGAGAAAATTCAGAAATGGCCTGCAGTATGCCACATTGTAATGAATTCTCTATTGAGACAAACTTGATACAACTGGACTAGCCATATGAATGTATTACCCAATTCTTAAGGTCAAACCTCAATGTCACACTCACAACCTTCTTGTCTCACAAAGTGCACATTCTAGTCTTATGCTCAGATAAAATAATAATAAAATACTCTGTTTTCATCAGCTAAAAGAAAATGTGAAACGAAAGGACAATGTAAGCAATCCACTACAAAAATTTCACAAAGATAGATAGAACATTAAAATAGGATTAAAGAAATCGAAGCTTATTCATCAGGTCTTCACTGAAAACCAACTTCCATAAAGCTCAAATAACTTTTTATTATATGCAGAAAAGCAACAGAGTAAAACCATTAGAAGCTTGATAAGAAAATACCATGCTTGTAATATCATACACCACAACAGCTGCAGCTGCACCTCGGTAGTACATAGGAGCCAAGCTATGGTATCGCTCCTGCCCTGCCGTGTCCCATATATCAAACTTTATGGTGGCTTCATTCAATGACAAAACTTGAGTGAAGAATGCTGCTCCTATTGTTGATTCCTGCAGCATGTACTCGGGTTCAAGTTCATGACATTGACAATTTGAGAGATGAAAAAGTGAACGCACATAACTACATGTGTTGAAAAGCAAACCTGGAAATCGAAAAATTGGCCTTTGACAAATCTCAATACCATACTTGTTTTCCCGGTTCCCATGTCCCCAAGAAGTACCTGACAAAAGCTTAATAATGTCATAAACTAAGAATTATTCCTTTTGCTGGTCATCCATGTAATCATTTCGACCCAACAATATATTATTATCTCAAGACAATAATGGAGTTAATAGAAGAGAAAAACATGAAGCTCTGAAATGATATAACTAAAGAAATGTTTGAGATTGACGTGCTTTAGCACCTAAAATGTTATTGACTTTTATTTGATAGCTAACATCCACGCAGTTATACTTCACAGTTAGTAATTCCATCCCGCAGCAACTATTGATCAAAAGCCATAACACCTTAATCTCAAACATGCCCTTGTGTTACAGGAATTGTATATTAAGAATTGGTTGTTTAAACAATTCTTATGAATAAGATATAATTATGAGACTCCCAACTTAATTAATTCTACGGGAAAACATATATTGTCAACTGGGTTCCATATGGACACTAGTACATAACAGCTCTTATATTGGGTACAAAAATTCTTCATGAAACAGTTATAACAACGAAGTGTTATGGTGAAACTAATGTTTTGTGTTGCCTGTTTAGTTAACAAACCAAAGCCATGCTCCAAGTTAAAAGCATAGCAATCATATCTATGTAAAGCGCAAGAATCCCGTTTCGATTTATGAGATTTCATTAACAAAAGAAACACAATCGAAACATTAACACAAAAAATTTCATACATATACAAATGTGAAACACCCTAATATCAACAATCCATGTACGTAGAAAAATTTAATTAATAAATAAACAAAATAAGGGAAAGACATACCTACCAGCTTGGCTTGTATGTTCTTGTTGCCTGTCCTCACCATGGCCAAGCAAACAGAATTCTTTTTGCAATTTTATTAAAATTTAACGATCAAAATCCACAGAGTAGAAGCCGAGGAAGAGAGAGTTGCTTCCAGTTGAGATCGATAACTTAGCAAAGGTAATAAGAATCCACGAGAATGGTCTGGTGTCGAAAAAAGCGGATAACAAGAAAGAAAATTATTGTTGTCAGAAACGTACTTGCTGTTTCCACGGAAGCATGAAGGGAGAAGTTCGAGTTTTACAAGAAGAAAACTTGGAATTAGCAAAAGGAGTAAGCGTAGCTCTTCATGTACAGGACTGGTAGATTTTCAGTTTTTGACTGGTAAGTTGGCTGCTAACTGGTCCTCCTATTGTACTCTTCTTTATCCTCACTTTCATAATCCATTTCGCGAAATATCGTCCAGTGTTTCTGTTCAATATTATATTATCGGAAACCCGATCCATTCTATTTTATAATCCCATTATTATAATTATTTAATAATTAAATCTGCCCTTCTATTACTGAGTAGACATTTGAGCCTAACCAGAATCTAAAAAGGCTGAAGGAATGTCGCAGCCCAGCCCATTTACCTTAGGACAGAAATTTTAAGCAGAAGAATTCAACTCAATGCTTGGGACTAGGGATCCGGATCACGTTGACATTCATCCTATATATTCAAGAATCTGCTACGTGTACAATCAGCCACATGGGACCTCTGTCTCTTTCTTAACCAGTTGCTGTAATGGAAGAAGGAGAAGAGACCCGAGAGATGGGCTTTGATTGGATGATTTCAATGTGGACAATCATAGTGCGCAGCCCCCACTGGATAAGCACAAATTCTCCATTTCAATATTAAATTCATCACCGTTTCTCTCCAGACTCCTCTACCAAATTAAGATGGCGTCTCACGGTAGCATCAAAGTTACCACATCCCCAAAAGACAGCAAAGGTGACGTCGGTGCCGCCCTACCCGCGTCACCCAAGGGGCAGTGCCTGTGTTCACCAACCACGCACCCGGGCTCCTTCCGCTGCAGATTTCATAGGACTGCACCGGGCTCATCAGCTTGGATCATGAAGCGATCAAATTCCATGCCCACCAATAACTCCGCCGCGCTCGTTTCTTTTTCGCCCAAGTCAGTCGAGTCCACATGAACAGGTTGCATCGTATGTATTTGCCGCCACTGCTGCTTCCTCTTCGTATACATAAAAAGAGCTTTTATGTATGTAAAAAAATTGGGTCTGGTACTTAAACTTTCTGAGTCGGCTTTTATGTGTGCTTCTGAATCGTTCTCAATCCTACAATTCATAAATCGGAACCTAAAATTATAGGTATTTGGTTTTATTACTATTATTATTATTATTATTATTATTATTAGTGGTGTGCTATTAGTTAGATTGCTTAATCTGTTCCAGTCTTATCACAAACTGAACTTTCTAGGAAAATATTGAAATTATTATTTTCCCACCGCCCAAACAAGTTAGGTAAATCTTATTTTATTCTATCTATCCATTCAATTTTGGATAATCATCTAAATTTTTCTGGTTAATAATGGAATGTTCGGATGAGTTTTAATGGCTCTCACTTTAGTCAAATTTAATGAAATTGACATTTATTAATACTATTAAGAATCTCGGGAAAGGGTTAAATCATTTTTGTGTATTTTTTAATTTAATCAAATATAAATATAATTAATAATAAATAATTAAAATTATATTTATATAATTAATTTATAAATTTTATTAAAATATAATTTTTACTGTTAAATATCAATTATAATATATTATTATTATATTAAAATTTAAAAATTAAAAAATTATTTAAATATACATAATAAAATTTATTAAATAATATTAAATTTATAAATAAAAAATATTAAATATAATTATTTAATCATGCTCTATTGAGAATGATGCTTAGGTGTTCACTCGACTGCCAATATTTGTAGAAAGTAACAACCGTCCGTCCACTTTCTTGTATGCCGAGGTGTGGCAAACTCATCCACGTCAGAAACAATTAAAAAGAACTGTACTATTTAGTTATAAATCGAACGGTCAAAATTAAATCAACCTTACACTTGTAATTTATATTGTAAATAAATAGCTTGTTCTCCAATTTATCTTGTTGTATGTACAAAGGAAAATTAGTCAATATAGAGACAGATTATATAATATTGTCATTTAAGAAATACAAAAGACATAGCCTACTCTCTTCCCCCCCCTGTTCTGATCATCTTTTACTTCTTGTTCTTTTGTTTTTCTAACACCAAAACAACATTAAAATACAAGTGTTTGTTGATTATTTGGAGCTAACGTTCTAATTTTATCGCTTAAATAACAATTAATCCAATGTTCGTGTTGTCAGCTCACCTGATGTTGCCACGTCAGATATAAACGGGCAAATCACTTCAAGTTCGGCGCAGAAACAACATTAGATCCGAGATTGGTGTTGTCAGCTCACCTGATGTTGCCACGTCAGGATATAAATACGCAAAACAGCGTAGCGTATACACACAATAAAGATTTTGGCCATATCTAAATCATGCCATCGCTAAATCGTCTACCAACCAGTCAATCATGACTTCAAAGCATGAGTCCTTGGCATACGAGCCAATCCCATCAGAAAACGTTGTCGTTCTGCAGCCCTACTATCATCCCGATCGTCGCCGGCGCCACTGGAATCTCAGCCGTTGCCTGTACACAACCACCACCGTCATCCTCCTCGCTTTTCTTATATTCCTAATCTACCCATCCGACCCGACCCTTCAACTCTCACGAATCCGCCTCAATCACATCCGAGTCAAGTCGTCTCCGAAAATCACGCTCGACCTCTCCTTCTCTGTCACCATTAAGGTCCGCAACAGAGACTTCTTCGCGTTAAACTACGATTCGCTCATCGTTTCGCTTGGTTACGGAGGGAGAGAGCTAGGGTTGGTCAGGTCCGACGGAGGCAAGGTGAGAGCGAGAGGGAGCTCGTATGTTGATGCGACGCTGGAGCTCGATGGCTTGGAGATTATTCACGACGTGATTTACTTGATTGAGGATTTGAGTAGAGGAGTAATTCCGTTTGATACTGATACCAAGGTCAAAGGCGACCTAGGTGTCTTGTTCTTTCAAATACCTATAAAGGTACTTCTTTTATAAAAAAAATTTCTGGGTTCTGCATTTATATTAATTCTTTCCTGAATTTTTTGAATTTGTGCTTATGTTTATATAATTTCATATTATAAGTTGCTTTAGATTCTTAGTGTTGAGCTCAATTATAATTGATTTGGTAATAATTCAGTGAACAACTGGGTATATTTATGCTAGTTGGAAAATACTGACAGGGCTGTGCATAACGGTTCTGTTAAATCTGGTTATTTTGTAATAGTTGCTCGTAATTAAGACAAATTTGATGCCTTCCAATGATTTTTTAACTTGCTTATTTTTTCTCTTCAATTAACATGGCCACATGTTATATTGTCTAGCAGTGTTTTTTAACGGGTTTCTGAACTGTTCCAGGCAAGAGTATCCTGTGAGGTGTATGTAAATACAAGCAACCAAACGATTGTCCGTCAAGATTGTTACCCCGAGGTGATGAAACTCTTTTCTTAACATAGCTCAATGAGATTTTCATTTAAGTAGTATATGCAAAACTGTTCTCTAGCTGCATGCTTCTTGGATTTCCTGTGTACCAAAATCATCCTCACTAGTGTTCTTAATATTTATGTTTTTTAGTACATTTTGACCATAAATCCTTTTAAGTGCCAGATGAAAATACTGTTCTTGTATTATAACATGACGGGTGTCTAATTGCATACATAATAGGGAAGTTACTGTATTATCCCATAGTTTTATGCATAATCACGAATCGTTTTGCTTGTTTTGCCTAATCCGGTGCTTTACACATAAAATTGCTTTAACATGGAGAGGCAGCCTAACCCCAATTATTTGTGCTATGCTTTGGCTTAGTTATTTCATTGTTTTCTGTGATTGGTCTTGCATGATTGACAAATAAATGCCCTGAAACTCCCAAGGTGTTCGGCTGAGTGGTAAAAGATCCTTGGATACAATTACAAATCCCCTAGGGCCTAGTGGGGTTTGGCAGTAGACCCTAGTTTAGAGCTTTGTTTAGGATTGAGCTGCTATGGTTTTGAAGCTACTATACCTAAACTATCAGTGGAAAAGTGAGTAGTCTCCACTGAAAACTAGTGTTTATCAAATATTTTTACTGCACTACTTTCAAATCACAGCAGAAGCATTGTTTTCCCGAACTAAGCCTAGAACTAGGTGTTGTGTGTGTGTGTGCGTGTGCACGCGCGTGTGTGTGTGTGAAAGAGAGAGAGAGAGAGCTGCACTTCTGAAGCATCAAGTTTCATAAAGCCAACCCATTGTCTGTGATCTCATTTTGCAGTGATGCGTTGGGCGTCGCCAAAGTAGCATATTGTCTTGTTGATGCTGGATGCAGTGAACCGAGTCAGAAATATGACACATTCTTGGCCCCTTGGACACAGTTGACAAGTTGTTTAGAAGTATAATGTGAATTCCTTAATAGGTTAGTGTGGTTATCTTTATGTTTTAAACTTCTCTATTAGGAGTAGTACTTGTTCGGCTGAGAAACCATACACTGGCTTGCTTTTTAGAAGTACAAGAATTGTTCAATTAATTTTAGTTAGATTTTTATCATGTATAATTGCTAAGAATAGTTAAAAACCGTGCAAGAAGTGCTCTATTTTAAATTCTACTGTGCTCTTATAGCCCACAAATCTATAGAGTGGGCATGATTACATGAACATGGAAAGAAAGTCTTACGTGGCTTTGCCCCTACCATGTCTGTCCTATGCCCATTTAATAAGATCATGCTACTTATGCATTAATTTTGAAGGTAATTGATCATGGTAGTGATCAGGATACTGAGAGAAAAAATTTAATCACTGGCATGGTTCTGTTAGATAGTCCCATGAGAGTAGTTTCATACAAGACTCGAGAACATGGGATAGATTTTGGCATGCTAAGACAGAATTCCCTCTAATTTAGCGACACGTGGATGCCTGTACCATCTTAAGAGTTCTCCATTTACTATTCAATATAAGGAAGTAAAACGCCTTGTCTGTATTATACAGTGTGCCATGAAACTTGGTTTCTCTAAGCATGCAACATACATAACACAGATAAACAGTCTGAAGAAGTATCATGTGAAAACTTTCAAACATTTCATCTCTTAGATCTTGCCTATTTGTTTAATGTGACAATTACAAGTTTGGCACCCATCTTCGAGGAGTTCATATTATACCGGAATAATTTCTGCGTAATCAAGCGGGTGATGCCCTGAAATGAACCAATCCGAATCTGTTCAGAAGTCGCATATGATATTGAGGTTAACCCACAAAATGGAGTGGTTGCTTTCCCGTAACAGGCTATAGTATTCATATTCCTTAGGTCAGTGATAAATTTGTGCTTTGAAAAATTGAATGCGTGGTAAACAAATTGGAGAAGTCTCGCGTACTTGAGACGTTCGTAATTGGCCTGATCGAATTCACAGACACGGATAGGCATGTCTCGAAAAGAAATTAATAATATTTTTTTTCTTTTTAAATAATAATTTATAAATACTTAATTTATGAAAATATTATAATTTATTTTTAAATATATGATACGGGAAATTGTAATCTATTAAAATTAATTCTGATTATTTAATTTTAAAATTAAAATTAATTTAATATTAATAGATTTGAGGTATAGAATAATTTTCTTATTCAAAATATTTGATAAAATGGTGGTCTCTAGACATGGTTGCCTGTGGCTGTGGGGATTCCTATTGGTCCAATTTACCAAATTGTCCGAGGGTTGATGAATGAACAACCAACCCAACCCATTTCCGAAAAAGAACAAGTAAAGAGGATGACAAATCACAGTCAAATGTGTGGTAAAATAGCAATTCATGAGCCGGTGGCCCACCTCCAATATTCATTGTTCTAGCTTCTTCTGTGTAATAGAATAGAATCCATTCATGTTCAGTGATCAATCAATCACATATACTCATTAGTCAGGGACGAAACCACCGCTTTTTCCGTCGGATAGGCTTCGTTGGCCGATCTATTCGGTATCGCAAAACAATCTTAGGACATTCTAGTTGTTATACTTCGACTTAATTTATAAGTTTTTGCATTGGCATAGCTTCTGTTAGTTGTTCTTCGATCTTCCGTCTATGAAATACCTTCTGTCAGATACACTGTTTTCTTTGACATCGTTAATTACTATTGAACGATCACATTAACCAGCTTAAGACGAAGACTGATTACTGAAAAGAGAAGAGAGTGTGTATAGCAAACGTAAAGTCCCCACATCGGTCATCATATTGTTTTTGTACACTGACATGGTATGAAACCTGCAGCTAATTAATTACAGACTGGACTGTTTCTTTGTTACACGACCACACCACACATACTCGGCACGGTGGCGCCTGCAACGGAAAGAACCCGGGTGCCTTGTCGGTGAACAAACGCACTGCTTGGTTGAGCCACCACCGGATTCTCCACCCACTTCATTTGGTGCCGGCTCCCTAATAACCCTTGAATTCGAATTTGAATTTGAATTTGATGTCTGCAAAACAAACCATCTGCCCTGAATCAGCACCAAGTCCCTGCGGGCAACCCAAGATGCGCCTGCGTAACACATTTTTTCTTCTGCGTCTTCCCCTCTTCTACCACAATTATGCTGTTGTTTCCACCAAGTGTGCTTGAAAAGAAATGAAGAGAATCTGTGCTGTGACAAGAAACGAAAAAAAGAAGGATTAAAGAGAGGTGGCCAAGCAAAGGTTTTAGATTGATTCGCGTAAAAGGGTTTGCTTTTTCCAAAGCTCCAATGAAGCACTTTCGTTCTTTCTTTTTTATTCTTACATTTTTTTTATCAAAACGGAGAGTTTTTACAACAGTATTATTATATTAATATATGTAAAATTATTTAATTAATAAAATAAAAAATAAATTTATTTATTAATAATAAATAAAAAAATTAATAAAAAATTTTATTATTTAATTAACATAATAAAAAATTATAAAAATTTTTATTAATTATAAATTTTTTTACCTACTATTAATTAATATAATTTTTTTATTTTATTTATTAAATGTTCTCACCACGTTAATAATATTAATATGATAGAATCGTGTTATTTAAAATTTTTTGTTTATTAGATATTAATTAATTAATAATTAAGATTATATTTTAATTTTTAATTTTATATTTTATAATATAAATTAAAAATTTTAAGGTATAATATGAATTATTAATATTGTATGATAGTATATGGTAAAATTAAAAATAGTAAAAAATAAGGAGAGAATCTTATACTTNGGATAGGCTTTTTGTCCGAATAAACAACTAAGACTTCACTCGTGACACTAGATGACATCCACAGGTATGCGAGTGATAAAGAAAAAGAACCTTCAATAAACCATGCAGAGAGATAGAGAGAGATTTCACATATACCACTTGCACTTACAATTTTGGGGACAATGATTTTCTCTTGTCATTTTTATCCTTTACATTATATCCATGCATTATTATGTGATATATTTTATAATTAATAATTGAGATTATATTTTAATTTTTAATTTTATATTTTATAATATAAATTAAAAATTTTAAGGTATAATATGAATTATTAATATTGTATGATAGTATATGGTAAAATTAAAAATAGTAAAAAATAAGGAGAGAATCTTATACTTTGAGCGTATAGTCAGTTTCGTTCAGGTGATAAGACTCGTCCGAGGAGGAGGTTCTTGGGCGTGCACGTGTCCAAACCATGGTCTGGCAATCATTACTACAAAGCTAGACCCTGCCGCACCGAACAACCGAATTTCTGCATTTGCTAATGTATCTCATGCCACGAGCTTCGAGTCGTTCGTTTTGGTACTGCACAATGGCTGGTGGTAATGGCAACAATGCATTTATTTGGACGATCGAATGATTTAATGTTAATTGAAAAATAAATTATAATACACAAATAAATTTAAATTTAACAATTCTAATTTTAAATTAAATTTTAAAATTGGTCTTGTCAGATTGTTTCTAAACCACTATGGCCAATTGTGTAATGCTTCGGAGAGTGTAGCTCAAGTTTTCCCTCCGGATCCAGCCAATAGTTTCTGTGGATTGCATTCCCTGAGAGGGAAGGCAAAATTATAGGCATTGATACGGGAAATTAGGGTTGAAAGCAGGGAAAAAAAAAAAAAAGGGAAAAAGAAGTTAGCTTTGGATGCTTTGTTGAATATTTGTTTACCCAAAGCACACTATTTTTCCACACTAGGATGCAATATAATTGGCTATTATTAGTGTAATTAGTCTTCGGCTTTTGATGTTTGCTAAAGAAGACAAGACGATGCTGATGCTCTTCCAGGTCAGATTCTTCCCCGAAGTTTTAGTTGTCTTTGGATGTTAGGAAAAAGCATGACTGGTGCTAGTGCCCATTCACCCACAACAAAAAGGGAGCAACACTAATTGGGTAAAGTAACAATTTGGGTTCTGGTTTTTAGTCTTCCTCCGCAAATTACAATGACAAATTGTGCTATAGTTGATACTGAGGCATAGGTTCCCCAAGTTTGAATCCTTTGAGCCAAATTGAGAAATATACTGAAAATAATAATGATGATGATAATGGGTAGGTATCTCAATGACAAGGAAAACAGAAACGTACATGCAATGGGAAATACACTGAAGAACCAATGTAATTTGAATACAATAAAGAAAACATATGTGTTCATGGGTGAACTATTATGAGCAAAACGTAGCTTGACAAGTATTAGATGTTGTTTCCTCAGTGCTGTCATCCTTGAATTTAAAGTTGTCACGTTATTAGTTTCTTCTTTATTTTGAAGAAATCTGCGACTTGAATGGTCGATTCCAGTACCGTACGATGCAATGCATCTGGAGTCACTTAGTCAATGTAATTATATTAATTAAGTGAATCTACTAATATAATTGAACTAATTAAGCGTAAGACTTTGTTTCTTTTTTCCTAATTTATATGGTAATTGTAGGAGCAGTCAAGGACTAGGAGGACGTGGCATGCCAGCAGAGCATTGGGACCTTCTAATTTCTTAATGTACGTACAAAGCAAAATCAAAGACACCAACATCTTTGACCGTCTAATTTGAAATGTATTGTTGAAGACAATGATAGAAGTTCCGTTCACACACTTAACGGAGACGTATTAATTAATTGACCTTTTTTTTTTATTGAATTTTTTTAAAAACAATTTGATTTGATTAATACAGAAGGATGATTAAGAGTCTGCATTGAATTAGAATTCAGGTACAGCCTTTAATGCCCCTACAATATTAGATAAATATGAATAATAACGGCTTGGTCACTAGTTTTTATGATTTTTCAAAAAAAGACCTAACTTGTTCATTTATATCAAATAGGTCTCTGTCTCAATGCTGAATTTGCTAAAATAACCTTCATTGGGAAATTGCATTATAGCCAAAATTGGATAATACCATACTATTTCTGACCACTTCAGCCCCATTTAATGACCTACTTGTGTGTGTGTGTGTGTGTATTATATAAAAAATAAAATATCCTTTTCTAAATATTTACTCTATTTAAATAATTATCATATTATAAAAAATAGAATTAAGGATAGATGGAACTAAATAAAATTGAACTAAACTAATTTAATTAAATTTAAATTAATTTAAAAATATATTAATTAATTTTTAATATAAAAATAAATTAAAATTATATTTAATTTTAATTTAATTTAAATTAAATTAAATTAAACCCATCAAATAATTATGCCATGTCTGCCCCTAATTAGAAGGTAAACGTTTACTTTAGAATATGAAATTGTGCATTGAAATAAAATTATTACATATCTAGAAGTTAAATTAATTAATTATTGTCAAAATACAGAGCTTTCGAACATAGTTAGCGTGTCAGTACGTCAGTGGAGGTCAGCGGGGTGTGCGTCGATAAGCCGCCTACCGAGTCAAAAAAAACTCGCGTACACAACGCGGGCAGAGTAATTTCCTGGCGAATCCACTTGAGAATTTTCCAGGAAACAACTGCACACGTAATTGCTTGAGTGTCTGTCGTATAAATATCGGGGACGGAGTCTCTCGTGTCGCATAACACAAGCAGTTTCTATCAAATTCTTCATCACTTCTATTCAACCAAACAGCTATTCAGTGATTGTCCGAGATTATTACGATGAATTCGGTGAGATTGTATGGTGTTCCTGTCATTGGGTTTATGTTAATGGCGATTCTGCAACTGGGTTTCGCTCAGAACACGGCGGCTCCTTCGCCTGCTCCAGGCCCATCTCTAACCAGCAGCGACGGTGCGCAAATTGTCATCCATTTAACTCTCTCTTCTCTTCTTACGAGTGTTGAATATGCCTGACGTTCATTTTGTTGGTTTGTTTTTTTGGGTGGATACAGGAACGGCGATCGATCAAGGAATTGCTTACGTCCTTCTGCTAGTGGCGTTGGCAATCACATACCTCGTACACTGATTTTGATCCGGATCTTGATCCTTTATATTCTTTAATGTAGTTTCTTTTCCTCTGAGGAATTACTGCATTTACAGCTTCTGTAATTACCATTGCAAATTTCATTTAATATAATACAATTATTTCTTCCCTTGAGTCTTTGTCAATGGTTTTAAATTCTATGGGTTTCAAGATATCTTTATTAATTTATGATGGGTCTGTGCGAGGAAGATTTGGGTACAAATTCATTTCAAATTTTTAATCAATTAATCAATCAATCCATCGCCAACCATACTAATTAAAACAAATATGTTAAAGTCGTGTGAGTCTTCTAGACGAAGACAATAAAATAAAAAAAAATTAAAATAATCATAAGTAATTGTAATCTTAATTTTTTTAATAAATTAAATAACTAATTAATATTTAAATTAAAATACTCAATATTCAAATTTTATATTAAAAAATAGTATTTTTATTATATTTTTATTTAAAATATATATATGCGCACGTGTGTATATATACATATTTGATTTATTTGATAATAAAAATAAGGTAATTTGTTTAATCATAACCAGGGATGATTATTAAAATTAATTTTAATTTTGATTATAATTTTTTATGAAAGTAATTTAATTTAATTATTTAAATACTTTTATTTTAATTTATTTTAAAAATTTTACTCTCTAACTTAAAATTTTAATCATTAAGATAATTAATTTTGTTAAATAATGTGATTAACAAATTAAATAATCAATTATTTTAGTTTGTTTATAGAAAAACTCTATTAATACAAGCCTCATACACTAAATGGAAGAAACTGTACTTAAAAAGAAAATTCATGTCAAGTAGATTGTAATTACATGAATAATCTTTTTATGTGCATTGCAAATAAATTATTAACCGATTTATTATAATTTGTACCACACCGTTCTAAGTTCAATTATGTTGTGATATTTATATATATATAACTTAATATTTTGATTTAATTTTAGTTTTAATTCATTTAAAATTTTTGTATTTATTTAGAAGACAAATTGTTCTATTTATAAATCAATAAAATTCTTAAATTATTGAAGGATTTTAGTTCAAAAACAACATTAACTATGCGACCGGATATAATTTTACAAAAATAATAATTTATCTAGTATTCTCTTAATAAATGATTAAATATTTAAAAATAATAATTTATCTAAAAAAAAGTTTTCTCTCGACAAATTAATAAATATCATAATTTATCGAATTTTTATCACAAACCATGAAATGAAATCTAGTAATTTGTCAAGAAAATAATAAAAAATTTTATCTTTTAAAAAAAACCAAATCTTATAATTTGTACAACATGTTTCGACGGTAAATAATTGAGATAATAATTTATATTTCAAAACAAACAAGAATAACATTCAGAGACAAGTGTATTTTTAGCCCATGATTTGTATAAACTGTTCTATGGACAAATGATGGAGATAAAAATTTCAGTCTTTGAAAACAAACCAAACAAACTATTACAGTAGGACTATATTTTTTATTGAAAATATTACTTTTTGATAAAAATAATAAGTAAATTTAAAATGGGTTAATTCGACCTAATCATTGAGGCCTGTGTACATAAACCCCATTTTACTTGACAGGGCAAAAAAATAAAGGGAAAAATAATTGGTGCACTTAATTTGTGGACCATTTTTGAATTATAAAAATAAAGGGAATCATGAGAAGGAGAATTGAATTTGAGATTGTAGTTGGGGAAAGTAGTGGGTTTTTCTTTTCAAATGCGGTTCAATTTCAATGTTGATTCATAATTACAGTCCAATATATATATATATATATATATATATATATTATAATCTTAGCAAAATTGGCTCTTACACGAAATTTTTTTTGTTTTTTTTTCTTTTTCAATTACAAATTCATCGAAAATTTATAAAATAAATCAAATCCGTAACAAAACCAAACGTATCTCGGAATTTAAATTAAAATTCTAAATTTTATTTAAAATTATTATTAAATTAAAATTTCAAATCCCATTTAGAGTTATCCTTGAACTAGAATTGATAGCCTGAGTTATTGAAGTTGTAAATTTATTATTATTATTTTTTGTGTGAACTATTGATTTGCATTGAATTTATGAATTTATGGTAACTATTATTTTATAAATTTACATGCATGTGAATAATTATTAAGTTCTAAAATATATTATATTTTATTTGACCCGTTAACCCGGGATACCATCCGACCCGTTTTTACGCCATTGCACTTAAAAGTATCCATGATATATGTAAAAAGGAAAAAAAATGAAAATAACGTGGGTGTCAAAATAAATTTATCATCGTTTCGAAGAAAATCAAACGGCTAGAAAGGTGTCAGTTACCATACAAAAGGTCACAGCATAACTGCTAAGCTAGCACCGTCCTCTATCGTTTGGGTTACAGGCAACCTACTATAGGTACCCACAGTGAAAATTTACTCGTCCACTCAACATTCCCCACGTCAGCCACCGTGCTATCGTGCGCCGTTTCCTCCATTGCCTTTTTTTTTTTTTTTCGCTCACACTCACCATACTGCAGCACACCGCGCAGTCACCGACTGTCCATTCTCTTGTAGCTTGCCTCAAATAAATAAGCAATTCGCTTTCGTCGCCAAAGTTTTTAAATTTACATTACTTTTTGTTTCAGTCTGTGTTTCATCTGATAAAGGTACGTGCTTGATGTCTGTTAACTAACTTTTTTCCCTCCATTGTTATATAGATTTCTTGGTTTTTGTGTTTTGATTGCCTTTGCATGAAATTTTTGACGATCGCCTGATTTGTTGGCGGTTATGTTGACACGGGATTTTGGTTGATATAGGTTTCATAGAGGTGAAATTTTTTCCGACTTTAAGCATTGAGTGTTCGAATCTTACTTTACATGGTAGGAGTGTGGGATTTCTCTTTTGCTTTTGTTCGTGCTTTTAGAACTGATGGAACTGCGGTTGGGTGATTGGTTTTTTCTGTTATGTATGGAATTGATTGTTGAATTTTACTTGGGGGTTGTATGTGCGTCCCTGGTTGTGCGTTGATGCTAAAGTTGATGCAGTTAAACTTGTGGTTTTTTGGATTTTGGAGCCAGATGAAAAAATCAGTAATGTTTCAGCATGTAGATAAGTTGCACACAGATTAGGAGGATTTACATAATTTGATTTCTAATGGATATAAGCTGGCAAGCTAATTACAGTTAAAATGTTGATTTTCTTTTTGTTACCGTATGATTGTTGAATAAAAAAAATCTAAAGTGACATCCTTATTGAATGAAGCTATGGATTTTCTTGATGTCATGAGTTCCCATTGTGTGAGCAAGTGTATGTTTTTTGTGTTCTCATCCCATTCCATGGAATATGCATTTGTTGTATTCAGATGTAAACTTATGCTTAAAGGGTCTTAATCATTTTCCAAAATAAGCAAGTTTTTCAAATACATAGTGTGTTTTTAGCATGCATTTGACATGTGTTTTCTCAAATCCAAGTGTTTTTTTTTGTAATCGTATTACTTGTAGGGTGAAGTTGTGCGTGATTGATTTTCCTTTGGTCTGGGATATTAAGGGTAGAAAAAGTTTCACCATTGCATGGGAAAAGAATGCCAGATTTGGAAGCTGGAATCCGCCGATCAAAGAGGCTCAATAAAAGCCAGGAGAACCCTGTTTCTTTAGCCCCAACCGCTCAGCGCGGTGCTGGAAGAGGTAATATCTCCAGAACTTTAGTTTCAGGATCTGCTAATATGATATCCGGTTAAGCTGGTTATCTTTGTCCGAGTCCAGGCGCAGCTGGTAGAGGTAGAGGTAGAGGTTCTAGAGTGATGAATCAAGAGATTGCCAGGCCTTTTGCAGCTGGTGTGCGTGGCAGGGGCGGCACTGGTTTGGACTTGCCGGTGAAACAGGTAGTTGAGAAAAGGGTCGAAAAATTGTTAGCTGTTGAGGAGGAAGGAAGTGTTAGTCCACTTCCTGAAAAGGTACTATTTTTTTACAGTGACACTTGTCGGCAAAATGAGTACATAAGAAAAAAGTGACTGATTTTGCCATTTTCTAATGTGAAAGTCACGGTGTTCTTAGCCCGAACTTTTTATTCTTCTTTTTCTCAACCGTTAACTCTGTAGATACTTCATTCTCTGTATATTCTAAAATATAGTCTAGGTTTACGTGAAATTGGTCAATTTTGATACAGTTAAGGTTTATGTGTTATTTCAACCAAAAGTGTAGAGCATTGACAACTTTTGAGTGCCAATGTCATGTCTTTATAAATACATATATTGGAGCCTGTTTCTGGAAGTACTTTATATTTAATATATCGTGTGTATTTCCTCTTCAGATACAGTTTGGCAACTCCCCTGCGTACAAGGTAGAGAAAAAGCTGGGAAAAGGGGGATTTGGGCAAGTTTATGTTGGAAGGAGGGTGACCGGTGGTAGAGGGCGCAGTGGGCCCGATGCCTTTGAGGTTTTATTCTCTTGTGCAATTCTGTTGAACTGTGTAGAATTTCTAGGGAAGTGGATTCTGTTGTTAATGGTATTCTCCTATTATGGTTCTAGGTTGCTCTGAAGTTTGAGTGTCGAAATAGTAAAGGGTGCAGTTCTAACCCTCCTTATGAGTGGCAAGTATATAGGTAGGCAAGACTGCATCCTTATTGTCTTTTGAACTCTGATTATTGTGAGCTAACTAGTCTTTCCTTTCCAAAATTATTGTTTAGCAACCTGAATGGCTGTTATGGACTTCCTTTGGTCCATTACAAAGGTCAGCAAGGAGACTACTATATCCTAGTAAGTTTTCAATCCGCATTTTTAGTATTTCCTGGTTATACTGAAGATTATTATTATTTTTTACTGTTGATATCACCAGTAATCTTTCATGATTATGTTTTACTCAATGTCTTTGGTATTCTGTGAATCCAGGTCATGGACATGCTAGGCCCCAGTCTATGGGATGTTTGGAACTCTAACAACCAGATGTATGAAACAATTATATGTTTTTTAAGTTAAAAAATTACTATTATTGGTTTCCCAAAAGTTACATCCTGCCTTTTAGTATTACAATTTTCCTGTTTGGTACATTCTTGATTTTTTTCTCATTGTATTTCTTCATGGTACAGGCTATCTGAAGAGATGGTGGCTTGCATAGCGGTGGAGGGAATATCAATTTTGGAGCAGCTTCACCTTAGAGGGTACTATGAAATTGTTATGCTATTTGTGTGTGTTTTTGTTCTTTCCTTTATTCTTTTATTGTATTTTGTCCACAATTTCTTTGTTTCTACCTCAGTTTTATACATGGAGATGTTAAGCCAGAGAACTTTTTGCTTGGCCAGCCTGGAACACCTGACGAGAAGAAATTGTTTCTGGTTGACCTTGGTTTGGGTATGGCTTCTCTTGTGGTCCAGTTTTAACGACACCCAGCACATGGCATATGGAGATGCTTCTGTAATTTTTTGTAATGGATAATTGTCAAATGAGTTATAACTGGTCTAGTATTTTCCACTTCAGCTTCAAGATGGAGAGATGCAGCTTCTGATGGTCATGTTGATTATGACCAAAAGCCTGATGTTTTCAGGTAAGCACATGT
This sequence comes from Swietenia macrophylla, assembly GCA_032401905.1. Classification (NCBI taxonomy): domain Eukaryota; kingdom Viridiplantae; phylum Streptophyta; class Magnoliopsida; order Sapindales; family Meliaceae; genus Swietenia; species Swietenia macrophylla. The sequence continues at coordinate 2,869,075 of CP135561.1, read as the reverse complement.
TCCCTCACTCTTCAATGAGTTTATACTTCAGGTAACTTTTGGTCACAAGATAATCGGGTCATGAAAACGGCTTAGCTTCGTTGGTTCTCCATGCCCCATATATTTCATAATAAGCATTTATTCAATGTGATAGATTTTTTTTAATTATGCCTTTTTAAAATAATGTTGGGCTTTCTTTTTTTTTCTATATTTATTTTTTTCTGCTTTTATCTTCTTTCAACTTAAATGCACAAAAACACTCTTATCTTCTACTGGCCAGGTATATATCTCAGTCTTGTAACAGCCAGATATATATTTTTGACAGGGGAACTGTACGATATGCAAGTGTACATGCTCATTTAGGTAGGACAGGAAGCCGAAGAGATGACCTTGAGTCATTGGCTTATACACTAATATTTCTTCTCAGAGGAAAACTTCCGTGGCAAGGATTTGTTGTGAGTTTATTTTCCTGTTCCATCATAGATTTAATTCAATTTTGCAGCTTTGACTGCTCAAAATTCCTTTATGTTCTTGTGCTGCAGGGAGAGAATAGAGGATTCCTCGTTTGTAAGAAGAAGATGGGAACTTCCCCAGAGATGCTTTGCTGCTTGTGTCCTCCTCCTTTCCAACAATTTCTTGAAATGGTGACCAATATGAGATTCGATGAAGAACCTAATTATGCAAAGCTTATTTCCCTTTTTGACAATAGCTTAGGCTCCAATGCTTCTCTGCGACCTATTAAAACTGAAGGAGCTTTGAAGGTTGTCACCTGCTATTTTAAGTTATTTTTTAATATGTATGGATCATTGTCTTTATTATTTTTTATAAATCTTTTATCACTGTAGGTTGGTGAAAAAAGGGGAAGATTGCATGCTGAGTTGGAAGATTGTGGGCAGCTTAAGAAGAAAGTTCGGTTGGGTTTTCCAGCTTCTCAATGGATATCGGTCTATAATTCCAGATCACCAATGAAGCAAAGGTAAAGCATATGATACTATTTATGGGATGAAGAGCCCTGACCTATAAACTAAGTCAATTTCTGCTTTCAAAATTTGTATCGTTGGCTAAAATTTGAATGCTGGAATTGGATCTGAATTATTTTGTTTTTGCATTTTGCAAATAATATTTAGCATGAAGCACTTGCTTCTGCATTTATGATATCTGAACTCTTCCAAGCATATCAATCACACACTCTTATGCTTTATGACATTGAAAATGGTATGCCAAAATTAGTTTAGATGGCTAAAGATTAGCAGCTTCAAATTTTCACCTCAGGCTAAATCTGGTTGTGCAAAAATGCAAACATTATTCTTGCTTCTGAAGATAAAATGTATTTCCTTAGTTATAATGGGTGCATCTCAAAAGTTCACAATGGAAAAATTTCATAGGGCAGTGGTGGGAGAGATGAAAGGTATTAAATTACCTTAGGTTAGTTGATTAACTTTTTTAGCTGTATTTGACACTCAGTTTGTTACCTTAGCTTAGTTGATTTAACATTTTTGCTGTCTCTAGAGACCTGAGTTTATATCTGCCATTCACGAGCCAACTTAGTGGTGATACCCCTGTTGACTAGTCTCAAAACTAAAGAAGGGGAGAAAAAAGAAAGCTGAGGGCAACTATAGATGTTTTCCTAAGAATTTATGTCTGCTAAATGGGGTGGTAAGAGTCTTGTTCCGTTATCATTAGCTAATTGGTTCATCTTTACTGCAGATACCATTACAATGTTTTAGATTCCAGAATTCACCAGCATGTGGCAAAGGGAAAGGAAGATGGTTTGTACATTAGCTGTGTTGCTTCATCCAATAATTTGTGGGCCATTGTCATGGATGGAGGGACAGGGTTCAGTTCCCAGGTTTATGAATTATCACATAATTTCTTGCACAAGGTTGGTATTGCTCAAACTCTTAGCTGACATTTAGTAATTTTTCTACTTTAATTTTGTCCAAAATTTTTTTATTTTGATTTCCATCAGGAGTGGATAATGGAACAGTGGGACAAGAATTACTACATCACTTCAGTTGCTGGCACATGCAACGGTAGTGCATTGGTGGTTATGTCAAAGGGTAATATAAATTTATCATTTTCTTTTCTGACTTTTTGATATGTATATATTTTTTTTCATGCATTTGTATTGAATCCAGGAATATGAGAGTATGGTTCGTTGCTCTAATTAGGTTTCATGATTAGGCCACATATGCCATGGCCGTGGGGCTGAGGCCATCTGCTACTGCCTACTAATGCTTAAGCCAATAAGTTAGCCTTGCTTAATTGTTTCTGTTTTGCATGGTATATGTTGCAGTTTTATTCTGAGATGTCTAAATGTGATTATTGGAACTCTGGATATTCTGGATTTCCATGTTTAGGTTTATGATGGCCCTTGGTCACATGGTTTTAGATATATATATATATATATATATTTTATTGAAATAGTGCTTCTTTAAGAATCTACTTATGCACCAGAAGATTTATATCAATTAGACTTCAAAATATATAAATTTAGATTAGCCATAGGATGATGTCATAAGGAACCATAATTTTGAGATAACTCATTCTGACATAATCTTCAAAACCATTGACTTTTTCCCTTGCTTCCAAAGGTGCTACTTACACTCAACAGTCCTACAAAGTTAGTGATATATTTCCTTTCAAATGGATCAATAAGAAGTGGAAAGAAGGCTTCTCTGTTACCTCTATGACTACAGCTGGTAGCAAATGGGGCATTGTCATGTCTCGAAATACTGGCTATACTAATCAGGTTGTCCAATTTCTAACTTTTATACTTGGTTTGGTGGAGTACTTCATAAATCACTCATGTATTTTGCACTCTGTTATCAGGTTGTTGAACTTGATTTCCTTTATCCAAGTGAAGGCATCCACAGAAGATGGGAGAATGGATATCGAATCACCTCAACTGCCGCCACAGAGGATCAAGCTGCATTTATACTTAGTTCAACCAAGAGGAAATCACAAGACATAATGCAGGAAACTCTGCGGACATCCGCTTTTCCTTGTACCCATGTCAAGGTGCATCCAAACTGCATAATCCTAAATTCCTTGTTTCTTGGGGATTATTTTGCATTGCAGTATTTGATGATGTGATGCATTTTTCTTTGGCATCTGATACGAGTTTATGTGCCACATAGCTGCATTTTTGGAACTTCATAAATTGACATGAATTCTGAGATGAAAATCAATGCCTCGGGTGAGAGTTGGGCTAGTGATCCTATTGCAGTAGAGCTTGTCACAAGAATGATGGATAAGATTCCTTGTTAGACGGCCATAGTATATCAGTGTATGTAGAACTGTGGAAGTTCTCAAGCTCCCCTCCCTCTTCCTCTCCCAAAACGTTACCTTTCTGCTTTATTGTTTCTGCTATTCATGATGTGGTAATACAAACTAAGGAGTTATACTTCCATTGCATAAGTTCAGGAAAAAGAAATTTCCTTACCTTTAACAAAAGACTAAACTACACTAATTGAGTCTTTTAAGTATTGGGGTGCTACTTTCACTGTTGGTCTAAGTTTTGTCTACGCAGAAATCATTGACCTTGTGTCAATAATTGGGATAAAGAAAAAAATGTGGTTTGCATTAAAGTGCACTTGTATGGAAATCTTTTACCGCTTGGATACGTGGTAGCTTTGTTCCTTTTAACCAACTAACATGGAGGCCATCTTTTATCCAATGTGGCATTGCCCTTCCAAAGAAGTTTATGATGTATGTTATGGTTATTTATTATTTCTAGTTTTCTGTTCCCTTGTGCAGCCTGTTTTGTATGTTCACTATATGTGGAGCACTTAAATTATGATTCTTTGAATCGTAAGTTGAGATTTTTAGGAGTAACAGTTTGATTATGCAGGAGCCCATTCATACTGGAAAAAAGTGGTGCACTGATCTGATCTTTTAAGTTTGTTATTACTAGTGAAATAGACATTTTGTGGAGTAAATACTAATGAAGTAGTTTGAGCTCCTAAATTTGTCAGTGCACAAGATTAACAATAACCCTTAGTGAAACACTTGAGCTGGGCATTGACTGCTATAAGGCAGAGCTCTTGAATGCTGTTGTAATTTTTTTCCGTATGTACAGATTGTTATCAGAAATCTACATATGTTGTGGCAGTTTTATTTGTCAAATACATATAGTGTAAATGGTTGGTTTTATGTCATAGTAGATGATTTTTAATTGTTTTATGCGTTTGCCCGTATGACAGGATAAATGGTCAAAGAATCTGTATATTGCATCCATCTGCTATGGGAGAACAGTATCTTGAAATTCGGTATCAGGAGGAGAAACTGCATGTACCAATCAAATGCTGGTAGGCTTTCCCATTCTAACTCCACTAGTAATATATCATAGTTTAATGACCATTATATATGTGGTGATTGGTGACGAGTTTCTGTTGTGTCAATACCATCTCAACTGTTTCTCCTCACATTATTTTGTATGGATTATGTAGTGTTTCCTACCCTCCAAGTATGCATAGGAGGCAGCACATCATGATCCATTGCAAATCTACTTGCTGCATGAAGTGTGTGCGTCTGTGTGTTTGTGCCCTAGTGTTCTTGTGTATTGTGATTGAATTTGCTGTATTGCTCAGATGAAATAACCTTAGATCCATAAATTAAATGGCTAAAAATGCTTTGGGTTATAAGCTTTGTAGGATATTCAAATGCAAATTATGGGATCTCACTAATTAAACTGGTAAATTTAATTTGTACCTTTAGAGTACAAAATATTTTCATGTTAGAAGAGTAAAAGCACGGGACTTTGTTGAGTTATGTTGTTGTTGCCATTATTTCCTAAATTTATGTGGGTCCATGTGAAGTTCACAGACATTATTATTGTAATGGAAAAACGTCAAGAGTTGTGCTTCAAAAGTAAGTGCACGGAATTAGTGTATTTGTGTTATTGTCACCGATATTTTCTAAATTAGCAATGCCCATATTGTATGCTTCCAGGTTGGTTTGGAGTTGATCCTTGGGGATGAGGAATGCCTACATCTTTAGACCACTTTTGCGGAGAATGTGTTTGAGATCCTTGAATTGGTCACCATTCCCACTCAGAGATCTTGTACATTGTGTGACCATCATTTTATTATTGATTCCAGAAGGCTCTACTCAACATCGAAGACGATGACCACGTGAGGCGTTTGAACTGTAAAAAAGCTTATGTCATATTAAAACTGGATTTGAGAAGGTTCAGAAAGGGGTTCTGTTAAATCTATCATTATCATGAGACTGTCATTGTGTAATCGGTTGCCCTGATGTAAATCGTCGTATTACACTCCAAACAATGTGATAAGAATTTCCAGTATGCGGGCACCCCTTATTTCGTGTTCAGACATTAATTAATGAGAAAATTAAGAGGAAGGCATTTCTATCTGTCTTAGTAATTTCCTCTAGTCCCTTCATAAAGATTATGGGAAGATAATTGTTCTACAAGCAGTCGAAGAATTGCGGTTATTATGCTTCACAAGAATATTAATTCTGAATGGTTTAGGTTATGCCCCTCCTGAGCTATGTCAGCCCAAAGATTAACATTTTCTCGTCTCTCTAATAGCATTTCTGGGTCTATATTAGAGAAGAGTTTCTGGTTAATTTCTGAGAGGAAAACCCACTTGGGATGTCAGGTAAAAATCTCCATCAATCCAAATATATGAATCTCCACCATTATATTACACTACAGAATCGTAGGTAGCTGGGGAAGTCTCCTCCTTCAGACAAAGGTTTCTGTTCCCCTGTAGTAAAGAACTCTTACGTGTAGCCTGGAAAGGGTCAATTCCCCCATTTTGATAACGATTGGTTTGGAGCAGACATATACTGGTAACCACCATTAAAGTCAAGCTGAAGCTGGTGAATGAAACCTACGTGATCACAAATTCACAAGCCTTGCCTTCGTGTCATTTGGTAGTAGCGGTGGAGACAAATGGGTAATCTCACATCCGTTATAATTTTTATTTACCATGAAATTTTACATGTAAATTTCAAATTAACATTATTTTCCTAATTTTAGAAGTGCTTATCCCAAGTAATCCATCTCCATATCTTGCAGTTATAAATAAAAAATTAATTAAATTTTAAGAATTAATTTAATTTGTGTTTGTGTTTGAGAACCAATAATATATGTCAACTAAATTGGGATGCCTTATAGAAATAACAATAATAGAAGGGACTATTGTGAAAATATTTATAAACTATGTCCTATTTGTTGTTTTCCTAAAAAATAAACGACTATTATGTTATTTCTCTAAACCTGAATAGTAAACGAAGACCGGGAGTCGTTTCACATCATTTTCAATTGAAAAACGACAGCGTTTGTTCCCTTCGCGCTCAGCTCGTCTTTCCTCGGTGAGAAAACCAAACAGGGAAAATCAACCTTTAGAAACACTGCACATACTTCCCGTCGTCTTCATTTTTCTCCAGGGCCAGGGCTTAGGGCTTTTCGTCCGTCAAAAAAATTCCCCAACCTTCCAAATTATTCAAGAGAACGTCACCGTTTCATCAAACGATTACGAAATGACGACCGAGATGTCCATCAAAACGGACAGAGTCGAGAAATTCTTCGACGACCTGGAGGCGCAAAAGACGATTCTGTCCTCGTGCATGCAGCTGTTCACATCACTAACCTCCCACTTCACTTCCCTCCAAGATTCCCTCGCCCAGAGATCCAAATCCTTAGAATCCAAATTCCTCTCACTCGATTCCACTTCCGCCCAAACCCTTGATTCCCTTAGCCACCGCGAGAACTCCATTCCCGACCGCGAAAATGCCGCCGTACGACTCATCAATGACCAAAAGGAAGCTGCGCTCGCCGAGTTCCAGAAACCCGCCAAGTTCACCTATTTGTCGGACTCGTTAAAGTCTCTCTGCCGGAAAATGGACTCCAGGGGACTATTAAAATTTATCATATCAAAACGGAAGGAATCCGTTTCGTTGCGAGCTGAGATTTCCCGTGCGATTTGGGAATCGGTTGACCGGTCAAGATTGCTCCTTGACGCAGTGGAGGAGTTTTTAAGTCTAAAGATGGAGAGAGTCGGGGTCACAGATAAGAGGTGGGCCTGCGGAATGCTGGTTCAGGCAATTTTCCCGGAAGTTTTGGGAAACAACGGTAAAAAGACAATGGGGCCGGAGCACGCAAGGAGCGTAGTGGAGAGGGCAGCAGGGATAGTGGAGAGGTGGAAGGAGGATACGGGGGACGGTGAATTGGGACCTGCTGAGGCCGTGATGTTTTTACAGATGGTGGTGGGGTTTGGGTTGAGTTCGAGGTTTGATCAGGAGTTTCTTAGGAAGTTGGTGTTGGATTATGCTTCCAGGAGGGATATGGCTAGGCTTGCTGCTGGTTTGGGGTTCGGGGAGAAAATGGGAGGTTTGTTGTCTACACTCTTTAGCTTTGAAACGTGCGAGTTACTTAGATTTAGATGAAATTTTTAATCAATTGCCATTTAGATGATGCATACTATGTGAAATACAACATAGCCATTCAATTTCGTTAGGCAACTAAATTTAGGATAAGGGTTTCTTTTACTACTCTTTGTTCTTCAATGTTGTAGTTCTCAGTTGCTTATTAGAATGTCCGTTGCATTTTCTTCAGCTTTTTGCTGATGAAAATCAACTTCTTCTGGAAGTCCTTAGCTAGGCATAACTTGAATGATGCATTAATAGCATAGTTGCTTTTACATTGTATTGCCTTGCAAGTGGTCTCTAGTAAAATATAGATTGGTGAACACTAGTTGTTATTGGATTTGGATATTTTTTATTCATGTATTGATGTGAATGCTTATAGCATTACATAAAATGTGGTTGAACTGTTATACTCCGCATTAACTTGTAACTACACTTGTTGCTTACATTTTTTATTACCTTGGTTATCAACACTCTGCCTATAACCGGTTTTTTGTTGATCTGTGTATTACTTTTACTTTTGATGGATAGTCTGGGAAATCTATGTGTACTTCATCGCTTGGTATGATTAAAGCCTTGTTAAGCTAACTCCAATTTTGAAATTTACAGCATGAAATTTTTTTTGTAACTTATTTCGGGTTGATGCACTAACATATTTGCGAACCTTATATATATAGTATTCTGTCTGTGTGCTTATACATTTTCAAGTCCAGGCAAACAAGTTATATAAAATCACTATGAAGATATATAGTTGCTTTTATTGTTCTTGGACCTTTTTCTCTGATTAAAGCATATCACTTATATGCATAGAATTGCCACAACTTACATGTAGAAGTAGGCATTTTGTAATTTTTATTGTGTATCTTTCTCAAAGATGCATGATGTGCGATCAGAATGTAGTCTATGGTTAGAAGCTGATAGTATGCTGCTAATTGGACCAGAATGAAGCTCAAATCCAAGCTAAAAAAATGCAAATCTAATAGCTGGATCAGATGTAGGTTATTTCAGTTAAGAATTACAGAAAACAACTGAATACTGTGGTTATACCTTCTTTTATTACTAGGTAGTTGCTCATATGCCCTCCACAAGAGATAATACATGCTTGGTGTTCTAGATGTCGATGATATTTCAACTTGTCTGTCTATTCTACAATCTGAGATTGGGATTAACAGAATTAACATGTTGAGCCTCAGACATATTCTTAATAATCGCAAAAGTAATGATAAAATGCAGTATTACGTTTTCATATTTGACTTCTATTGTAATTATGACTTGCTGTTAGAATTTTTTTTGTGTTCAACCGACTTAACTGAGCCGCAATCCTGAGCTAGTTGGGTTTTAACTAAATGAATCATTTTCTTCCATTTGATTGGCTTTTTTCTCTCCATCTAAAAAATATGCTTTTGAAACAATATATGCTTCATTTTGGTGACATAAATTAATAAAATCTAAACACAGCCAGTATTAAACCTTGCAAAATCATTTAGCTAAAAGGGGCAAATTGCCTGTATTGGTATTTTTTTTTATTAGTCACAGTGTTGTGTATGCTATTAGAATTTGTTGCAATTGCATTGCTTAATTGAAAATCTCCAATTTGAGCAGATATGATTGATGAATTGGTGAAGAGTGGTAAAGAGATAGAGGCTGTGTATTTTGCTGCTGAATCTGGTTTAGCTGAAAGATTTCCTCCAGTTCCTCTGCTCAAGTCCCATCTCCGGAACTCAAAAAAGAATGCTACATCGATGTTGAAGAATGGAAATTACAGTAATGCTGCGTCGGTCTGTTGACTTTTACCGTGTATTTTGATTACCATTAGGTTCTAATAATTGAACTACAATTTTGTGTTTTTTTGGGTAACTATTGATTATTGTCGGTTGAACTTTCAGGAGGAGTCAAACAATTTGGAGTTGAATTCAATTAAAGCAATCATCAAATGCGTAGAAGACCACAAGCTTGAATCAGAGTTCTCTATTGATAACTTAAAGAAGCGAGCTACTCAACTTGAAAAAGCCAAGGCAGAAAGGAAGAAAAGCTCAGCAGCCAACAGCAGGCCCCAAAATAAGCGAGCGCATGGTGCTAGTAGTAGCCGAGGCAGTGGACCAACTGCTTTTCGTCCAGCTAAAGCAGCCAAGTTTTCAAATGCTTATCAATCTTTCAGTCGAAGGAACCCAGCTCCTTCGACACAGCCTAGCCCGGCTGCAAGATACTCTGGCCCACACAACTATCCTAACCAGACTGTCTATGAAGCTCCTTCTACCGCCCATTATTCATCAACTTATGGTGTGCCTCACACTCAAAGCTCTGCTGCAATCCCTCAGCAACCCTACACACTCCCCGCGGACAATATGGGCGCTCAGGGGTTCAGAGCCAGTGGTTCTTATTCAGGGCAGACAGGCTACGGTCCATCATACGATTTTACCTCTGTTGCCGCGTCCTCCTACCAATCTGCATCATATACACAATAGTATGTAAGAAGTTCCACTTGAATAGGGATTCTGTATAAACTCCCATCTTTCTTTTTCAGGGTTGGGTGCGGTTTCTATCTTTTGAGTTCTGTTGATCCTAGCATTAGGCAGAGATGGATGGTATTTATTATAATAGGTAAGTGAAAAGTTGAAACTGGATTTGATGTCGATTTTCTAATGGGAATTTCTTTGCTATCTGTCCTGTATGGAAGGTAAGAGTACGATGGGGCCATTCCAGAAGGTGATAGTGATTCTGATTCGATTCAAATCAAGCTTGCATGCAGATTTATGCATGTATGTCTGTCTCTTACTTTTGGGTTATGGGTTAATGCTGGGCAACAGAGTTGGCCAATAGCCATGGATTAGGCTCTTGATTATCCTCCGCTTTTTCTTATTCAGGCTGCGAGTTTGCCTCCATAAACGCCACGTTACTAATGCAATAGATGAAAATCATTTCAATGAATCAAGTTTAGTCTCACGGTCTTTACTCTAAAACTTGTCGCGAAAAAGAGAGCTGTAGGTGAGCTGTGATATGCTAGAGACAAGACGCGTGTTACTATAATTTTTTTAAAATTTTTTATTAAAAATATAATTAATAATAAATAACTGATATTATATTTTTATTTTTAAATTTATGTTATAAAATATAAAAAATATATATAATATAAATAATTTATTATTAATTATATTATTTATTAATATATATTTAAAATTAAAAAAATCTATTTTATTTTTTTAACAATTGACGCTTATTTTCTTTGATTTTGATCGAATTTATGTGAATTATTATTATTACTAGTATTATTATTCAGATCATTTTTAATAATGGTCTAAGTGATAGGTGCTCTACAGACAACGCCGTGTAAGATTACATTCAACACACACACACACATATACATACATACATACATATGTATACACATACATACATATATACATGTGTACACAATAATGTGAATATTATTAAATTATTAATAAAATTTTTAAAATAATTATTTAAGTAAATAATTATTTTAAATATTTTTATTTAAAAAATATAAAATAATAAAATTTATAAACTTCTCGTTTATAAATAATGCAGAAGTTACTACGTTTATAAATAATATGACATTGTTTATACATAGTGTCGTATTTTTAAACGTTGCATTATAAAATTAATAATATTTATACGCTTTAATTGTAAATAATTTTGTGAAAATAAAATTATTTAAAAGTGATAAAAATGAAAAAAAAAGGGAGTTTTGAATTAACCATTTGCTTTATAATTTTAATTAAATAAAATGTCCAAGTTTCCAGACATAGCTTAAGAATTGTATTATTCCTCTCGTTACAAAGTCAAAGTCAGGACCGATTAAGTTTTCAACAGTATTCACACGGCATTTACCGATAGGGCAAGGAGTCCCTGTCCGAAAAATCATATCTTATCTCGGAGGGCCATTTAATATCTGTCCTTTTCTGCCCATCGCCATCTTGTCTTGACCCGAAATCCAAACACGACGCGCATAAAATATTCCTTTTACTATTTGTTTCCATTTACGTATAATTAGTTAATTAATTTTTAAATAAATATATATACGTAATTAAATTTATAATTAATTAATTTTAAATTAAATGACGTGGCTACACGTCCGTCCGTCCGTCCGTCAGTCAGTCAGTCTATTTATAATTTTCTCATTAATAAAAATCGCAGAAAATTGTTTAGTTAAAGTGTTTGAAGGAGAGTCCCTTTGGTAAAAAGGGGAAACGACAATTTCTCCCTGGGCCACCGGGGCGGGTCGGTTCGTGAGGTTGGATATGGCCCAATTCCATTTTTAATTATCTGCAAACCCCTCATTTAATAAATAATTAACATCCGTTAATTATTTATAATAAAGGTTTTATTATCTTCCAATTAATTTATAACAAATTCTAATTTTTTTGTTTAATTTATTTATTATTTTCTATTATAACAAAAATTAAGATTGTTATTTATAAAATCGACAGTACAACGAATACATTTATTTTAATTATATATGTATTTTTTTAAAAAAAAAAATCAACTTGAAAGTATAATAAATAAAAAATCTTGTATCTCGAAAAGAAATAAATATTTTAAACAAAATTATGGTTTATATTAACTTAATCATTAATTTATTAAATAATAATATAAAATGCATAATTTGTATTTTTTTTTCCATAATACTCGTGTTCTCTAAGGCCCACTCCTTCTTCTTTTTCTTTTTCTTCTTCTTATTGTTATTTTTATTATGTCCTCGAGTCAAATACTTACAAGACGAGCATTAGTTTGGATTAGTTTTTGTCAAAAATTTAAACCAATCGAAATGAATAATAAAAAATAAGTCGATCTAATTTAAATCGATAGATATTAATTGAATTGAAAAATATACAATATTTAATTTTTTAAAAAAATATAAATATAATAATATTCATAAAAATAATCTTTTATTATTTTTTTGACATTTCATAAGTTGTTTGTAAAAAAATATTCATCTAATGTATTTTATAAAAATATTATCACCGAACAAATAATATATGGAACTAATGATACATATTTATTTTTTCTTTATCACAAACAAGTATGAAACATACATGTGAATTATATTGTACTTTGTACACAAAAATTTTCGAAACAAATAATTTAATTAAAACACCAAAATCCAAAAAAAAAAAGTGTTATTTATCAATTATTACTATTTTATTTTTATATTATTAAAAGTCGACACAGTTAAATTTTATGATCACAAATATTAAATTTTACAAATTCTTTAATTTTATAAAATATTTAGATAATTAATATTATAAAATTAAATAATTTATTTTTATAAATTAGATAGATAATTCATTAGTACTATAATTTTTACAAAAAAAAAATCTATATATCGTTATTAAATTTTATTAAAAATATTTTAAATATAAAATATTTTAAATTTAACTATTTAGTTCAATTTAAACTAAAATGGAATCTATAACTGTAAGTTTGATATTTTTAACATGGAAATAGATCTAACGCGTACAGATCCAAATGATAGCCTTTGAATTACCTAACTTATTTGATGATTACCCTTTAATTATTTGTTGGTAAGGTTGACTCCGGGGTTAAAATTTGGCAAGTGATGCTTCCTTTGTAAATAGTATATCGAAAACTACCGCAAACTGTGCTTGGCAAACTCCGTTTCAACCTTATACCTGCTTGTCCGGTAGCGTAGCTTAACAACACCCTGTTAGTTGAGAAATACCTGACATGACATCCTACCCCGTGGCTGATCAAATTTGAAAAGTCAACGCGTTTATATTCCAAGGCATTTAATTTAAATTAATACACTGTAACTCAATAAACAAAATTTGTATCTTAATTCATTTATAATTATTAGTTAATAATTTGTATATAAATATTTATTAATTATATTTAAATAAATAATATCTGAAACATTTGTTTAATAAATAAATTATGTTTATATTTAATTTTTTTAATATAATTAATAAATAAATTAAATTTAAATTGGATTTTATTCAACATAATAGGAGGCAATAATTTAAATTGTCATTCTTTCTTTTTTTAGGACTTGTTTGATACAAAAAGTAAAACTAAACTTATGTACGTATTATATTATTTATTTGCATCCTTATTTGTAATTTATTAAAATAAAGGGATTTTGATGTTATTATTGTAAATATGTTTGCCCCGCCTGTGGCTTGTACAGAAAAGACAAAGCCAGCATATACAAGTACCGTTTCATATTTTGTTCCGAATCAGAGAGAGAGAGAGATAGATAGATATGGCAAATCTTTTCAATGGAAACTTGGAGTTTTCTGTCAAGATGCCGGAGATTAAGTTTACGAAGCTCTTCATCAACGGAGAATTTGTCGATTCTTTTTCAGGTTATTATCATTCATCTCTCTCTCTGTTTCACTCTCAGTGTTCTTTGTCAACGTTTTTCCCACAGAGATACAGTTTTCTAGCTTATGTAAAAATTTGATGGACCAGTTATTTGCCGAGATTCATTCTTCCGATTGAATTCTCATGTAACTTAGCAAAGACAAACAAAAATCTATCGCTTTCCTACTGCTATACGTATGTTTCTTTTTGGTTTCTGCAAGTTCACGCCCGTGCTGTTAAGTTGTCATGGTTGACTCACTTCACTTACATGCGGCCATTTTAGATGCCATTCAGATCAAAACCAGTTCTTTTTCCTTTTTCTCTTCTTGAATTTCTAATCTTTAATCTTTACAAGCACGTTTAAAAGTATGTTCTTTTTCTGGGTATTTTCTTAACGGGGGTGGTTGGCTGGTGAAAAAGTTTAGGTTAGTTCTTCCTATTCTTCTGTATCTAGTCTACTTTGTCACCCTGTGAATAACGTTGGGTTAGTGGTTGTCCTACTTTGTATAAAAGCTCATTTGTTAATGGAGCAGATGTTGACAAATGATTTAAGATAGTTTTTCTTGAAAGATCGTCCCCACCTTTTATTTATTTTTTTTTAACATGCGAATTATTGCTTTTATTACTTATTTTAATTTAGTTGGTGAGAACAGAATCTGACGGGAAACCTGAAGATAAATTATAGATTATATTAAGGAAAATTTTACATTTGAAGTTTTAACTCAAATGGTTTGTTTTCTCTTTCTTCACTCTTTCCATTTCCTTGAATCTATTTACGAAGACTACTTATCCGAATCTCGCCTCACATAAACACGATAGCACCCACCTAACAATCAACCGCCCGGCTCCGGCGGAAATGCAGGCGGCGGCTGAGGGATATTATATCATCTTTTTATATGGTTTTGAAAATTAATTTTGTGGGAAAAGTAATATTTAGTAAATATATTGCAATAGGGAAAACGTTTGAGACAATTGATCCGAGAAGTGGAGAAGTGATAGCAAAAATTGCAGAAGGAGATAAGGAGGATGTTGATCTTGCTGTCAAAGCTGCCCGACATGCCTTTGATCATGGTCCATGGCCGCGTTTGTCTGGTTCTGTAAGTATAAATTATTGTCTATGATTTTTGTTACAATGCATCTTACCTGTTTGATTATTTGTTGTGCTGTCTCATTGCTTACTTTTTTGGGGCAAAAAAAATTCTTCAAATTGTGATCAGGAGAGGGGAAGGATAATGCTGAAATTTGCGGACTTAATTGATGAAAATCTAGAAGAATTGGCCTTGTTGGAAACAATTGATGCTGGGAAATTGTTCAGCTTGGCCAAGTCCTTCGACATTCGTGGGGCAAGTGACACTCTCCGTTACTATGCGGGTGCAGCAGATAAAATTCATGGAGAGGTGCTAAAAATGTCACGCCAGCTACAAGGCTACACATTGCGCGAACCTATTGGCGTTGTAGGACACATTATTCCGTGGAACTTTCCTACTTCCATGTTTTTCATGAAGGTTAGCCCAGCCCTAGCTACAGGGTGCACCATGCTTGTCAAGCCTGCTGAGCAAACACCCCTCACGGCTCTTTATTATGCTCATCTTTCTAAGCTTGTAAGCACAAAAAAAATGTACTTTTTCATTGTTTAAAAATATTAAAATTAATTATGTAATATGTTACAATGACATTGCCAATATAATTCAGGCTGGTATACCAGATGGAGTTCTCAATGTTGTGACCGGATTTGGACCAACTGCTGGGGCTGCTATTGCCTCGCATATGAACATTGATAATGTGAGATCTCAATCATTGATAATATTCCACGAGTGCTTTGTTATACACTGTGATATAGGATTTTGAATTCAATGGTCTTGGTATTTTTCAGGTTAGTTTTACAGGGTCTACAGACGTTGGACGTCTGGTGATGCAGGCTGCAGCAACAAGCAATTTGAAATCAGTTTCATTAGAATTAGGAGGTAAATCACCTCTCCTGATTTTTGATGATGCTGATGTAAGTACAGCTGCAGACCTTGCTCTTTTCGGCTTGCTGTTTAACAAGGTATAATATTTCATTCCTTTTCCACTCTTACTATTAATTAGTAATTAGACTAAAAATTGACGCGTTTTGTCAACGCTTCTATATATATATATATATATATATATATAATTTTAGGGAGAAATTTGCGTGGCTAGTTCCCGTGTTTATGTTCAAGAAGGGATTTATGATGAATTCGTAAAGAAATTGGTGGAGAAGGCAAAAGCTTGGAAAGTTGGAGATCCTTTTGATCCTACAGTTCGCCAAGGACCACAGGTGATGACTGAGAGTAGCAAATAAATTCAAGTTTTACAATTTTAACATGACTTCTGTCTAAATGTCCATTTGAAATTACCAAATGAAACAGGTTAATAAGAAGCAGTTTGATAGAATTCTCTCTTACATTGAGCATGGCAAAAGAGAAGGTGCCACCTTACTAACAGGGGGTAAGCCTTTGTTTGAGAAGGGATATTACATCGAACCTACAATTTTCACTGATGTTAAGGTAAACTTTCCAAGTTTACAAGTGGTAAATTATCTGAGAATGTTGATTACCATGTCTGTCATCTTAAACTGACATTTTACTGTACAGGAGGACATGGTAATAGCAGAGGATGAAATTTTTGGACCTGTAATGTCTTTGATGAAATTCAAGTGAGTATATTTTTGAACTTAAAATCCTGATGACCCTCTTAGGAATTCTAACTGATAACGATTGCAGGACAATGGAAGAGGCAATTAAGAGTGCAAACAATACGAGATATGGGCTAGCAGCAGGAATAGTAACAAAGGACTTGAACATTGCAAACACAGTATCACGATCAATCAGAGCTGGGATTATTTGGATCAATTGTTATTTAGATTTTGATAAGGACTGCCCGTATGGAGGATGCAAGATGAGTGGGTTCGGAAGAGACTTTGGCCTCGAAGCTCTGTATAAGTATCTCCATATCAAGTCTGTTGTCACTCCCATTTACAATTCTCCATGGCTCTGATCTCAATCAAACTGTGTGGATTGTGGAATATGAGTATTGTTATTTCATATTTGTAATGGTATTTTAATAAAATCCTTCTTGTTTGGATGATGAATGTGATGATATCAGAACTTATGCTGACTGAAGAACGGGGGTATGAAATTCCGGAATCTTTTCCCCTCACGCCAAGCAAAGTTGTTTGAGTTCGATGTATCCATCGACCAGTCAACTGTGAGACTCAATTGTGCAATATTCAATTCAACTGTTTAGTTGAAAAGTCCAAGGCTTACTATGCCTTGTATGCTAAAGCCAATTACGAATTAAGGGCTTGTATGATTATATTTTAAAATTATTATTATTAATTTAAAAATTTTTTTATAAAATTTTAAAATAAAATTAAATATTTAAAATATTTTAAATTAACAATAATAAAATTTACGTACGTATCTTAATCAGACCCGCAAATTAAGTCAGGTTTCCGGCGGCGACCTTTGGAAAATCAAAATCATATTCAAATTTTGTGATTAATCATTTAATTAATTAATAATTAAAATAAATGATTAATTAATAATTAAAATGAAAGTCAAACCCATTATGATTAATGAAATGTCATGTTAGTCGGCTGTTTAATTAAAATATCCTACTTGATGATGTCTGCCTCTAAAAGTAAATGTCAAAGGTGTTAATGTCTCACGTGGTTGTGGAAAAAGGGTGCTGACTCTAGAGATATTTACAGTTGTATACATGCTTGGCGTGCGAATTAATGCAATCATGTGTATATAAATACACGAATTCGGGAGAAGGCCCCGTAAGACTGTTGAGAAAATTCGTTAGCTACAGACAGAAAGAAGATATGGCGGTTCCCTGCAGCTCTGACTCTGACTGCTTTGTTAAGCTGCCAGATATCAAGTTTACAAAGTTGTTCATCAATGGAGAATTCGTCGATTCTATTTCAGGTTCGTAGTTCACCTTGCTCTCTGATCTCTCGTTATTTGGTCTCAATCTATTCACTTAAGCCCGTTCCTTCCATTTCCCATCTAGTTTTGTTCTTGGAACTGCTCAATACGTAATACCCAGTTGAGATCTCTCCCTTCACCCACGTCTTATTAATTATTATTATTATTATTTTAAATTTTATATTAATAATTATAAAAATATATAATATATATTATAAAATATTTATTTAATATATTATTATTTTTTATGGTTTAATTAGCTGCTTGATGTTTTAGGAATTCTTTGTTGTATTTGTTGAGAGATAATTAGCCTTATTATATTTTCTTTTAAATTAAGATTTAAAATAGCCATAAATTCTAAATAAGTATGACTATTTAAATACCAATAATCTATTTAATTACATTGGTAACATTTGTACATTATAGTAATTTAACATTTTGTACCAGTAGATATAATTCGATAGATTAAATATACGTAGTAAAGATTGAACAGAATTAGAGAGTGTAATTTTGATAATATTTATTCAATATTTTGAAACAGGGAAAACGTTTGAGACAATCGATCCAAGGACTGGAGAAGTGATTGCAAAAATTGCAGAAGGAGAAAAGGAGGATGTTGATCTTGCTGTTAAAGCCGCCCGACATGCCTTTGATCATGGTCCGTGGCCCCGTTTGACTGGTTCTGTAAGTATAAATCGTTGTCTGAGATTCCTGTTACGACGTCAATTACATATTTCATTATTTGTTGGCTTATCGCATTACCTCGCTCTTTTTTTTTTTTTTTTTAAATTAAATTCATTAAAATATGACCAGGAGAGAGGAAGGATAATGATGAAGTTTGCGGACTTGATTGATGAAAATGTAGAAGAATTGGCGGCGTTGGATACTATCGATGCTGGGAAATTGTTCAGCGCGGGCAAAGCCATCGACATTCCAGGTGCGGCCAACACTCTTCGTTACTATGCGGGGGCGGCAGACAAAATTCACGGAGAGGTGTTAAAAATGTCAAGCCAGTTACAAGGCTTTACTCTGCGCGAACCCATTGGTGTTGTCGGACACATCATCCCCTGGAATTTTCCAACTACCATGTTTTTCATGAAGGTTAGTCCAGCCTTAGCCGCTGGCTGCACGATGATCGTCAAGCCTGCTGAGCAAACACCCCTTTCAGCTCTTTATTATGCTCATCTTGCCAAGCTGGTATGTGCGGATATATAATCTACCTTCAGTCGAAAATTCTTTGTAAATACGTTTCCGATCAGTTTCATATTTGTGCTACTGACTCGTATGGCCTATGTAATTCAGGCTGGTATACCTGACGGAGTGATCAATGTCGTGACAGGATTCGGGCCAACAGCTGGTGCTGCCATTACCTCACACATGGACGTTGATAAAGTGAGTTCTAAATCGTACAAATGCTTCATTACTCATTGTGATATTGGGTTTTGAATTCA
Source organism: Swietenia macrophylla (assembly GCA_032401905.1). NCBI lineage: Eukaryota > Viridiplantae > Streptophyta > Magnoliopsida > Sapindales > Meliaceae > Swietenia > Swietenia macrophylla. The sequence goes on along the minus strand of CP135561.1, from coordinate 2,849,955 downwards.
GTAGTATTGGTATTTTTTCAGGTTAGTTTTACAGGGTCTACAGAAGTTGGACGTCTAGTGATGAAGGCTGCAGCAACAAGCAATTTGAAATCAGTTTCGTTAGAATTAGGAGGCAAATCACCTCTCCTTATTTTTGACGATGCAGATGTAAATACAGCTGCGGACCTTGCTCTTTTGGGAAATATGTTTAACAAGGTAATGTATAGTTATTCTCTCTCTTTGATGTAACTCTTTGGCGAGTTTGTGCTAAACTATTTGTTTCTTTTCTATTTTTAGGGAGAAATTTGCGTGGCAAGTTCTCGTGTTTATGTTCAGGAAGGGATTTATGATGAATTTACAAAGAAGTTGGCGGAAAAGGCAAAAGGTTGGGCAGTTGGCGACCCTTTTGATCCTGCAGTTCGTCAAGGACCACAGGTAATTACAGCTGAGAAGTGAGTGATTTCATGGTTTCCAAGCAACGTAATCCATAGAGCGGGAAAGCTAACACTTGAATGATCTAACAGACGTCCCAAGAAAATTCTAGTGCCATTTTTGACAGATATAGTAAGAACTCTGTATAATATAATCTCAATGATTTGGCCACATATAACAGGTTGACAAGGAGCAGTTCAGTAAAGTTCTTTCCTACATTGAGCATGGCAAAAGACAAGGAGCCACCTTGTTGACGGGGGGTAAGCCTTTGGGTGAGAAGGGATATTATATTGAGCCAACAGTTTTCACCGACGTTGAGGTAAAGTTTCCAACAAGTTTACTTTTCGAGAATCTTGTCAACGACATCATAATTTATCACACCTGCAACTTGTACAGGAGGACATGCTGATAGCAAAGGATGAAATTTTCGGACCTGTGATGTCATTGATGAAATTCAAGTGAGTATCAGTATCCAGTCTTTTTCACTTCTCCTGGAGAATTAACTTGTCTGTTGATTAATCCTGATGACCCCATTAGGATTTCTAATGTTCTTTTGAGTACAAATAAATTACCAAGCTCAATCAGGATTTTACTTAATGTTACATATGATCCCTTTAAATATATTGCCAATGTTCCGTTCGTTTATTGATAAGCGATTGCAGGACTGTTGAAGAGGCTATTGAGAGAGCCAACAATACCAGATACGGCCTAGCAGCAGGCATCGTAACCAATGATTTGAACGTGGCTAACACTGTCTCTAGATCAATTCGAGCCGGCACAATATGGATCAACTGTTATTTTGCTTTTGATACGGACTGCCCTTTCGGAGGATTCAAAATGAGTGGGTTTGGAAGGGACTCGGGAATGGGAGCCGTGTACAAGTATCTCCAAATCAAGTCTGTCGTAACTCCCATCTACAATTCTCCTTGGCTCTGAACGTACAAGTGTTGGAAAAAAGCATTGGCAATTTATGTTCTGCAAAGTACTGTTCCTAAGTTTGTGGTTTGTAACGGGCACATCGTCCTCGCCGGAGCGCATGTTGTATAAGAATGAGAATAAAATCATATTATTCTTATAATGTTTCAAAAAATATCAAATAAATATATAGATGTTACAAAATACATGTATATTTGTTGGTTTTAAGCGATGATTAAATTGTAAAAAAATTTGGACAAATTGAATATTTTTTAGATATTTATGGTTTAAATATAATTTTTAAGAGATTCGAGGTTATTTTGTAATTTTATAAATTTATATAAATACCAATTTATTTTTAAAAATTTCAAACATATCCTACCCCTTTCTTTCTTCTCACTTTTCGAGTCATTTCTTCGATCACTACTTTCTCGACCTCTTATTGTCATGACTTTCGAACCATATACTTTCTTTGACTTTGTCATTTTACCGTTACAAACCTTACCTAAATTCGACTTTTCATGTGCTGACAAATTTCGTTCAGAGTTTTAAAAATTTTTAACTTAACTTTTTGACCAATTCTAACCCTTATCGAAAAATTAAGTACCAATAAACTCACTTCAATAAGCAAAATAAAATAATCAAAAGTTTGGACCTAACAGTGATATTCTGCTTAAATTTTTGGCAAATAGTGTGTTGAATAAAGAAACAGACATCATTGTTAAACTCAGAACACTAAAAACTATGAGACCCGTTATGATCCACTACTCAAGTTATTGAATTTCGAGTTGTTAACTATCATTGACCATCGAGTTGATCGACCAACGGTCAACTCGTCTGTTTTAAGCCTTTTGAATATTATTTTTGACTTTGAAGATTTCGTTGAACTTGTTTCAATAAGAAAAATTCAACTATAAGTTTGAATTGATCAAATAACTTTTTGAGCTAGAATGCATGTAAATTGAGCTGATTGAAGTAGAGACTCTATTATTACTTAGTTGTTTCTTTTAAAAATATAAATTAAAAATATATATCTTTATGTATTTATGATTTTGATTATAATATAAATGAATTTAAATTATTTAAAATTGATCATACATTTTTACGATAAAATATTTGGGTGATACGTTTTGTAGTTATAGTATGCTGAACTTGTATTGATTTAAATATTTTACTTTGATATTATCTGTATGGTATAAAAATATGTGAAATATATAGTTTTGATGAATAATATACAATGTTGCTTTTATTTTTTGTTATTATACTGTTTAAATTTTTATTAAATATAGTATGTTATTTGAGATAGACGTGAATGAGATAATAAGGGAGTATCCCTGTTATGTTTAAGACGGAGGAAGTATCTTTGGGTGAAAAAGGTGATAGAAGAGTGTCATTGAGACTTAAAACCTGCATAGATTATATTATTTGTGAGCCCTATAAAGCTGTCATTTGATATTATTTTGTGATTGTATTGTGGGTATTTTTAATGTGCATGTTAATAAAAATTTGATTCATATGGTTTAAATTAAATTGATGATACTTATTTTAATTGCATATTATATATTATGTATAAAAATTTTCAATTTTAGCATCATTGATAGTTTCATTGAAATAAAACACGAATAATTTTAAACTAACCATGTAAACTTTTGGGATAAAACTAATTTAATTAAGTAATGTTAATCCTTATTAATTACTATAGTATTGCTCACCCTTTTCTTTTCCCTCCAAGAGTGTGTTTAACGTGATATAAATACTGTAGAGTAAATAGTATACTCGGGTACCCGTAGACACAATGAATGATTTTACAGTAGCTCGGTGATTGATATGTTTCTATTGACTTATATTTAAGTTATCAAACTTTTGAGTATGTGATGATGCATAATTTATATATATTATTATAATTTAAATGATTGATTTTTAAAAAATATAACATGTGTTATATTTATGTGATATTATTATTAGATTTATTATATATATATATATATATATATATTCTAAAGAATTTGAGTATTTTTGACCTTTTGATTAATAGTACATATTTTTTCTATTAGTTTAATTTTTCAACTCAAAAGTTACTTACTCTTATTTTTTGGCGTGACAACATTTTGGGTATTACAGCATGGTTTATTTTTCTAGGAATGTGACACTTGTAAATAAAGGTTTTAAAGTTTAATATTATTGATTTTAATCATTTTGGTCTATGTGTATTATTTTAATGCTAAAATATGGTAAAATGATACATTGTCAATAGAACAACCTTTATAAAAAGCCTTGAATTTGTTATGCTAGTGTAATAAATTCGATTTAGAGTATGTGTATAATATATTTGATGGATTTTTGATATATAAATTGAGGATTGAATGAAGATTGTTTGAGCCCAAATTTTTATGATTTATTGTTATTGGCCTTAGTTATCTCAAATACCTTACTGACAATTAGGAATTATTTAACAATCTAGTATTCTTTTAGTGATTGTTATATTTTAGAATAATTAGATGGCGTACGCAAAGTTATTAAATAATTTTGTGATTGAAAGGATATCAATTTGCAGAAATTTTTGAATTGATGTATAATTTATAAGAAGTGTATTAGTTGGACATATTAATAGTATGAATCATAATATAATCAAAATAATATCTTAAATTATTTGTATATAGTATGTGGATACACTAGTTCATAATTAATTTTAAAATCCTACATATTACATTACGTGGTATTGTAAGAAATGTTTATTATCATTTTATGATTTTTATACTTTGCATATATTATTTTGGGACATAGAGTATAATAAGTAAAAAAAATTCATACAATTTTTTGGTAATTTATTTAATATGTCAATTGATAATAAATTTATTATTGAATTTTTATAAGTTGAATAATGATTTTGTTACAACATTATAGGCTTTAATCATATTAAAAATGATAAATTTTACAGATAAATGTTGGAGGTGATTAGAAATTATTTTGGGAATATTAGAATTATCATATAGTAGTAAACCATTAAGGAAATTTGGATGTATATCTATGAGAAATTTCATATGTAATGTTATGAAAGTTTAAATATAATATTACTCATTTTGTAAATAGAGATTAATTAAGACAATGATACTTAAAGATTTTATGAAGTAGAGTTGTTAACTTTTGAGGAATAGCTTGATTTTATTGCAGATGAGAGATAACGTAAGGCCATGAAAGAGTAGTTGACACTACAAGGTATGCTTTTGAGGTACATGTTAGGTATAAATCTAAATATGTGATTGGTGGATACTTCTTTGATTGATTTGATTATGAATTTGGCATAAATTTAATGTCATCCTAGGTATTGATTGGTTATATAATTATGAAGTTACAATTGACTATTATAACAAGAAAGTTATATCTTAAAAAGAAAAATAGAGGGTTAATAGTAATGCAAACTTGTTCACGTGCGAGACATTCTAATTTTGTTTTAAAGCATATTATGGTAGATAAAAGAAATTGGAGAGTTTGAATAGTTATAATTGATTCAGAAAAAGTTAGTTATTAGTTAATGAACCCTCTTTATATCAAAGGTTTACATGTTTCTTTATACTTTTTTGAAGGAGTTGTCTAGATTACTCTTAGACACAAAGATAGAGTTTTCTGTTCATTCAGTTATAGTTATATCTCCAATTTTCATATCTTTCAGTATCATATAACGTTGACTGAATGAACAAAATAGCAAAAAGGATTGATACACCCTAATGTTTTTATTTAAAGAGCAATAATATTACTTGCTAAGAAGCATGATAGTACCTTTCGACTATGTGTTGACTATCTGCAGTTGAACTAAGTTACTATCTAGACTAAGTATTCGATGTTTCGGGCTAGAAAGCTATTTGATTAGTTAGGTGATTTAAAATATTGCTTCGAGAAATGAATTAAAATCATAAAGTCATCAATAAAGGATTAAGGGTAATGATTTATCAAAGATAATATTTAGAACTTGATAAATACTTTTAGTGTTAGTTATATCACTTATGATAATCTATACCCTAATGACTTTATAAATACCATGAATAAGATTATTTAGACTTTATTTGAATTAAATAATCATTGTGTTTATCGATGATAACCTATTCTAAGATTCAAAAAAAAAAAAAAAAAGACAGAAGATTATTAGTTGTATGCAAAAAAAATGAAATATAACCTCTAGATGCTAGAAGTTAAGTTTCTAAGACAGTAGATCAGTAAGTTTAATTAAGACAAGGGTTACAATATATTGGGAGAGGACTATATATAAAGTTTTCTTAAAATAAATGTTTATTATTTATATTTTGTTGAAAGTTTCTCCCGAATAGTTAGGCCATTAACAATGTAGAAAAGGAAAGAAGTTAAGATTGCCTAGAATAAATATATGAGGTTTTTTTTTTTTGTTAAATTTGAGGGGTAATTAACTAATGCACTAATTCTTGCTGTACCCAACATTAAGAAACCGTACTTAATTTACATAGAGGATTCTGATATTGGTTTAAGATGTGTCTTGATGTAAGATAATAAAATGATAGGTTGTTATGCTTTTAAATAGTTAAAATCTTATAAAAAATAACCTTATGTATGATTTTGAGTTAGCTATTATAATTTTCGCTCTTAAACTTTAGAGATATCATTTTTATAGCGTTAAATTTAAGATGTACTCAGATTATAAAACTTTAAAGTATCTTTTTACTCAACTTGATTTGAACTTAAGGTGACAAAGATAGAGTAAGATACCTAGAGAATTATAACTTTACTTTTCAAGATCATTTTAGAAAAACTAATGTAATACTTGATACTTTGAGTTGTAAATTTAATGAAAATTTTTGTATTATAGCTTTAGGAGGTTGAAAGAGATCAATGATAATTAGAGATTTTGACTTGCGATATTGTAAAGATAGCCATCTAGCTTATATTTATAATATAGTTATGGTTTCAACATTTTATCATGATAGTGACTATATGAAGATTCAAGAACAAGATGAATTAACTATCATATAGTAAACAGTTAAATAGTTAGAAAATAAATATAGATGATATTTTTTCTTAATAAAAAAATAAGTTATACTAGGTGACATTGAATTTAGAGATTATATTTCAGTAAAAGTGCATCAATCTAGACTTATTTTATGCTTAAAAGGTAGTAAGATGTATAGAAATCTTAAGGGACAACACGTCTAGAATGAATAAAATGTGATATTATTGAGTATGAATCCTGAAGCATGACCTGTCAGCCGATAGAGGTTGAATATTTGAGACTAATAGTGATACTATTATTTTTACCTATTTTGAGAGGAAAATGAAACCATATTTTCATGGAATTATAATTGATTTAACGAGAAGTCAATAAAGGTATGATGTGGTGTCATTGATTGTTGATTTGGTGACCAAATCTGTGTGCTTTATCTTTATTAAAACAAAATATTCCTAAGGAAGCCTTAATAAGTTATGTATGAATTAGATCATTTAATTACATAAAAATTCATTTATCTATTAGTTTTGATCTAGATTTATGGTTCACTTATAGATTTTGGAAGAGTTTATAAGATGTCTTGGAAATAAACTAAATTTTAGTATTGCTTTTTACGCTCATACAGATGACCAGTTTAAGATAATCATATAAATTCTTGTGGATATGCTTAAAATTTATGTTCAGGATTTTTAGGGTAACTAGAGTTACCATTCATTCCTTGCAGATTTCACTTATTAACATAATTATCACTCTAATATTAATATGACTGTCTATGAGGTTTAGTATGGAAAGCTATGGAGGGTACCACTATGTTAGATTGAAGTGATAACTCATGCTACATTTTGGCTAAATTTAATATAAGGGATTATTGAGGAGATTTGAGTTATAGGGATCATTTGCAAATGACTCAAAATTGATGAAAGATTTATTTTGTCAAGATAATAAATCCCAATGGTTAATGGTTGGAGATTATATATTTTTAAAAGTTTATCTTATAGCAATATTTCACGGTTTAAAGTCAAGAGCATATTGGCACTTAAGTATATTGGACATTTTGAGATTCTTGAGAAACTAGGCCTAGTTACATATATGTTGGTTCTACCATCGCAGATGTCACAATGTTTAATGATTTTTACATTGTGATGTTAAAGAAACACTAAGCAGACTTTCATTATATCATTTAGTGGATTGAGGTTTTAATCTTGGTTGATGCGATTTGTGATGAGATATTAAAACTAGTTTTGAATTGCAAGGTTAATGTCCTCTGTAGGAAAAAAGTTCCCTTTTAATAAGATTTTATGAAAATATCATAATAGTAAGAAGGTTACTTGAGAGCTCGAGCTTTAAGTTCGATAGTATTATCCATATTTATTTAACTTTTGAGGAGATACGATAAATTTTAAGAATAAAATTTTCCTTAAGGGATAGGGGTTATAACGTTTTGAAAAATGTCAAATAAATACGTAGATATTATAAAAGACATAAATATTTGTTGGTTTTTAGTGGGACTAAATTGTAAAAAAATTTGAGCAAAATTGAATAAATTTTAGATATTTATGATTTAAGTATAATTTTAAAGAGATTTAAGATTATTTCGTAATTTTTTTAAAAAAATTTCCTAAAAATATGACTTTGTTTTCAAAAATTTTAAACATACTCCACCTTTCTCTCTCTCTTCACTTTTTCAACTATCTTTTCGATCACCTTCTTCTCAATTTTGGATCGTTATAATTTTCAAACAACATATTGTCTCGATATTGTCGTTCCACCATCACAAACATCAATTAAATTCGACTTCTAATGAACTAACAAATCTCATTTAAAGTTTTAAAAATTTTTTAACTCAACTTTTCGACAAACCCTAACCTCCTATCAAAAAATTGAATATATTATAAACTATAACAAATAAAACAAAATAATTGGAAAATTTATACTTAAAATTTACTATTTGATCATTCAATTTTGAGTTGCCACCATTGTTGACTGTTATTAACTGACAAATTGACCGATCAATTTATCAGTCAATAGCGATAAACCCTCCTGTTTTAGGTATTTTGGATATCGCTTTTGACTTTAGAAATATCTGTAGGACTTGTTTCAACAAGAGGAATTCAACCGTCAGCTTGAATTTATCAAAAATATTTTTTGAACTGAAATACATGTAAATCAAAGTTATCAAGGTAAGAATTTTGCTATTTACTTAATTGTTTCTTTTAAAAATATAAATTGAATATATATATTTTCATGTGTTTATGATTTTGATTATGGTGTAAATGAATTTAAATTATTTGAAATTGATTATGTATTTTTACGATAAAATATTTGGGTAATATTTCTTGCAATTTTGGTTTGCTAGACTCATATTGATTTAAATATTTTATCTTGATATTATCTGTATAGTATAAAAATATATGAAATATATTATTTTAATAAATAGTATGCACTATAATTTTTATCCATTTTTTGCAGTTATGTTGTCCAAATTTTAACTAAATATATTTGAATGAGATGACGAAAAAGGATTCTTATTATATTTGGGATGACGAGAGAATATCTTTAGGTAGAAGGAACAATAAGAGTGTGTCTTTGAGATCCAAAATTTGCATAGATTATGTTATTTACAAGCCTTGTGAGACTATTGTTTGATATTATTTTGTGATCCCATTGTGGGTATTATTAACATGCGTATGGATAAAAATTTGATTCATACGATTGAAGTTAAACTGATAATGCTTATTTTAATTACATATTATATATTATATATAAAAATATAAAAAATTTTCAACTTTAACATCATCAATGATTTTATTAGAATTAGATATAAATAATTTTAAACTAATTATATTTCGAATAAAACTAATTTAGATAAGTGATGTTAATTTTTATTGAACACCATAATTTTGCTCACCTTTTTTTTTTTTTTTTTTTCAGAATTGTATTTAATCTAGTGTAAATGCTGTAAAATAAATAGCGCGTTTGAATACCCGTAGACACAACGAAACACTATCTAACTCGATTATTTATAAATTTATATTTAAATTATCAAATTTTTAACTATATGATGATACATAATTAATATAAATTATTAAAATTTAAATTATTTATTTTTAAAAATATAACAAATATTCACATATTTTTGTAATATTTTGATTAATTTATTATTACGACTATGTGTGTATATATATATATATATTTGAAATACTCTAAAACACATTTAATTTTTTATCAATAATACATATTTTATCTATTAATTTTCCTTTTCAACTTAAAGTCATTTCAACCTTATTTTATAGCGTGACAGTTATTGAACCATGATTTGGACGAAACGAAAAACTTATTGAATCAAGAACATATCTTTCTCGTAGCTGGTCATTATTCAAGTCCACCTTAGCATATTTGCAAATCATTTTACAATCGGATGACTTAAAGCACCACGGAGACGAACAACACGTATGTTCAGATTTCGGTACAGGAATTACAAACAAACCGAAATCACAACGCCTGTCAACAACGATCATTAGCCAATCTTTCCTCTGAGCTTCACGCCTAGAGCTTTCTCCATCTTTGCCAAAACAGCCTGGTTGGGCACAGCCTTTCCATTCTCATACTCCTGAACCACCTGAGGCCACTCGTTTATTAGCTTAGCTAGTTCGGCTTGGCTCATCTTCTTATCCAGCCGCGCTTTTTGCATCGCCTGCCTTACCTCAGCTGACACCCGGTCCAGCGATCCCGGCTCGGTACCTTCATCGAGCTTTCTGGCGTTGACGACCGGTCCGGATGTCTTCTTGTTTGAAGCGGCATCGAACGTCTTGATGGTCTGGACCGGCGCGTCTGACTGCAGGTCCCGGTTCACCTTCATCGGGTTGCGCAACTTTTGAGCCTTGGTCTTGGACTTGTGCAGCACCACAGGCTCCCAATCCTGTGAAATCGCTCCTGGATATCTACTCGGCATTGTTGAACGATCTGGAAGAATGGAACTTATATATTGTTTTTCTCCCCGGAACAGAATCGGATGAATCTATTAGTGCTATTGGGAAGGGCGGTTTATTCAGCGAGCTTATCTGTGAAAAGTTCAACAAGCTCGAGGTTACGTCACAGGATTGAGGGAAAATCTTCCTTTAGATGCATGACATGGCATTTATTTATTGGTTAATGTTGATGACGAGGACATTGCCCGCCACGTAATTAAGATCGTAATGCGCGATCGCAAGGAAAAATAATATCTTCAAATGTTGGGATGACGTGGAGACTCTTTATTAGTGAAGGGCGAGGGTACTTTTGACTTTTCGTTTTGTATTTTAATCGAACGGCTGATATGAGGAAATGGAAATAAATTGTTCTGATGCATTTAGTCCGCCGTTTTTAGATCGAAGAGGCAAAAGTTGGCGCCAATTGTTCACCTTAACTCTTATGCAGCAAATCTCTCTCAGTATCACTCTAGTAAGTGGAAAATGCAGCGCCAAAAATCCATCCTCTCATTCTTTACGAAACACTCGGCAGCGAACCAAAACTCCGGTACCGGAGACATATCTGGCGGCAGGAAGCGATCTGAGTTTACATTGAAGCAGCAAAATCTAAGCGGTGCCTTTTCGGATCAGCCTGCGGTGCGCGCTAAAGAGGACTCGTCCCTGGAAATTAGAGGAACCGATACTCCGCCAGAGAAGGTGCCTCGTCAGGTTCTACCAGCAAGCTTCAAGGCGAATGAGGAGACCAGCGGAGGTTCTTCACTGTTCTCGAGTATTATGCATAAGTTTGTGAAGGTTGACAGTAGAAAAAATACAAGTGAAAGGTACTTTGTTTTTGCATTTTTTCTAGGGTTTTCTTTGGGAAAAAGCTTGATAATTAATTTAATTGTTTGAAGCTACGGTTTCTTTTGCTCACGTGTTCTTTTTTTTTTTTTCCATTTGTTACTTATAGAGCTAATCAAATTTTCAGTCTAAGTTAAAATACCGTTCTTGTGCATGCCTCTTCATGTTTTGTTAACAAGTCTAGGTTAACTCCTAGGTTTTGAGGTTATGATTTGTTCACAATCAATTCTATTATTCTTTATGTAAGAATGTTTTGATGCATTATGCATCATTTGAATTTTGACTGCTAGTTTACGTGCAATAAATCTAGATGTATGTTAGTATGTATTTGCTAATTGAATTAGCCTCGTTTCACTTGGGTGCTTTTTATTGACTGGTTTGCGTAAATTTGCAGGTATGAACAGCATGCCAGTTCCTCTAGTGTTTGCTCAATATTCGGTAAGGTGGGTGATTCAGGACCATCATGCGAACAGGGAACAGCTGTTTTATATCCTGAAAAAGACAGTCTCTCCTATTCCAATGGGACGGTCAATCAAGGACGTGTTTTACATATTGAAACAAATGATGATGTTCCTGGTCCTGAGACACCAGGCATGCATCCTGTTGTTCCTCGTTTGAAGCGGATTCAAGAGGATAGTACCAAGGATGGGGATAAGAAGGATTGCTCCTCGCTGGATTCTAGTAAAAGAATAAAACTTCTTCAGGATTCTATGTCTCTAGTTAAAAACTGTGGGGAAGAAGCTGATACAACTAGCAAGTTTGAATGGCTTGATCCTTCTCGAATTAGGGATGCTAATGGAAGAAGGCCTGGTGATCCCCTTTATGACAAGAAGACGCTTCATATACCGCCTGATGCTTTGAAGAAAATGTCAGCATCTCAAAAACAATATTGGGGCATTAAATGTCAATACATGGATGTTTTGCTTTTCTTTAAAGTGGTTAGTAATGTTGTGCAGCATTAAGGTTTACTTTAAATAATTTTCTAATCAATGGGTACATTGTTGTTTGACTTGACTATTTAGGGAACATACTTAGCTATTAAGCGGGCATATGCTTTATTGGTTTTCTTAGTGAAATTAAGTAGGGTGCTATAAAGGATTAAACGCTAAAAATGTTCCCAGATGTATATTCATCAAGGAAACACTGGAGCAAATATTATGAAAAAGACAGATTGTGCTGTCATAGAGGCTTACAAGATAAACATCTTGTTGGTTTTAAATGCTTTTGTAATTTAACGATAGATTTTCATAAGGCCTCCTTATTTATTATAGCTATAAAAAGAGTTGCATACCTGTAAAATGCTCTAGCATTTCTAGATTGTATACCACTTCATTCTTTTATCCACTTGAAAATTTACGGGCTTTGGAATTAAACTTGTCTAATTATGCAACTTATGATCAAGTATAGGGGAAATTCTATGAGCTCTATGAACTAGATGCTGAAATTGGCCACAAAGAGCTTGATTGGAAGATTACATTAAGCGGTGTAGGGAAATGTCGGCAGGTGAACAAATGTTTTTGGTTTAAACCCTTTGATCAACATTTGGAGCATACTCTTGTTCCTTTTTCTTTTCTGGCTTATTCAATAAAGCATTTTCTTTATGGTCAGGTTGGTATATCTGAAAGTGGGATTGATGATGCTGTTCAGAAACTAGTTGCTCGGGGGTAAGAATGTTTGACTACTCAGCCGAATTGTTAATATGAGTCTTCTGTCACCATGTGCTTTAAAAACAACTAGGATATTCTGCCATAACTTATGCTGACTACCTTGTATGGTCACAATTTTCTTTGTTATACAGCTTTTTAGTGACTCCAAAATTGGCACATTTACTGATTTTGTGACTCCATGGGGGAATTTTTTATTGGGTTTATTTCAGAAAAAGAATAAAGGGGCATTTATCTTCGTTTGAGTTTCTTTTTGTCATGGTACACTCATTTGTGCTTTGTTCTCCTGTAGATATAAAGTTGGACGGATGGAGCAGTTGGAGACATCAGAGCAAGCAAAAGAAAGACATTCAAATTCTGTAAGGTTTACCTTGTTGCATGGAAAAGGGACAAATAATTTATTCTAACAGATTTACTGTTCTCTGTGCCATGCTTCACATTTATTTCACCGCTTCCTTCAAAGTAATGCAACTTGCATTATTGAAGTTCATACTATTGCTCAAATCTTACTGAAGGACTTTCAACGTGTAAATGGAAGCGACTGGCTATTTATAGGACTTGCACATGTTTTCCCATTCATTTTCCTTTTTCTCTTTTTGGGGTGAGGGCAAACCTAGTTATTCCAGGCATGCTTGTAGTTACATTAGTAATAAGTTCCATTCAACATGCCACACTTTCTGATTTTTGTATAGGCCATACTTTTTCTTTGTTTCTTAGTTTGCATCTGATTCGTTTTGTTTTCTTCCCCTCTTGATGCATTCTTTATCATGCAACTGGTTAGATTGCAGTATAAATTTCTTGATTTGACTTTGATGTTGGATTTCAGGTAATTCAAAGAAAATTAGTGAATGTGGTCACACCATCAACAGCAGTAGATGGTACTATTGGACCTGATTCTGTCCATCTTCTTGCTATAAAAGAGGTGTGTAATGTTAATGCTTTCTTGTTGGTCTTTGCTAATGCTGAATGCCAAATTTTCATGCCTATACCTGTTAACATCACACACAGAAAAACAAGCAGCTTAAGTAGCTAGAGTCATAAATACAAAATGTGTATAAGTATACAAAAATTACAGATAAATTTTCAGTGCATGCTCCACATAGTCCATCTATATCAGAATACCTGAATGATGGTTATTGAATCTTATCGTCTTCTCTGGTTTTTGGGATTTCTAGTTTTTCTCAATGTATATACCTAGACTTTTTTCAGATCCCAGCTCATGGACCGTGGTGTCCTGTAATTGCTTTGAACGTAGTGATGATCTGACTAATATTTCATAAAATGGCATAAAATAAAGCTTTATATGACAAAAAGCCAAAACAACATGGTCTGTCCCCTATTATTGGCTAAGCAAATCAGATGATGTTAGAACAGAGGATCAAACCCAATTCTTGAAAGGAATGGATATTTTTCATTGTAACCACTTTAAAGAGAACAAAAAGATGATTACTATTTTGATGAAATGATTGGTCCCCTAATATTGGCCACTCTGTGTTTGGAAAAACTTACTTGCTGTTTCCTTTTGATGGGTTATATTCTAAGTTTATTGGATTGCACTTCATCTCCAGGGGAGCTGTGAGTCGATTAATGGTTCAGTTGTTTATGGGTTTGCTTTTGTTGATTGTGCTGCTCTGCGGTTCTGGGTTGGTACCATCAATGATGATGCTTCATCTGCAGCTTTGGGGGCTTTATTGATGCAAGTATGCTTCTCTATCTTGTTATTTCTTCTATAATGTTTTCCACAGTCTGCCAAATTCGATTAATCAAAGTTCTGATTTTCTTGTCGGGATTGATTCAGGTTGCGCCTAAAGAAGTAATATATGAAAGTAGAGGTGATCTTATTTCCTTTATCCTTTTGTTATTTGAACAGAGTTCTACTCTGAAGTTATAGCTTAATCATTTTAATGTTTCAGGGCTCTGCAAAGAAGCTCAGAAAGCACTCAGAAAGTATTCCTTAACAGGTGAGGTTTATGTCCATGAAATTATGTCGATATATTTCATTTCATGATTAGTCATACAGATATGCGTGGCATGTTTCCATTTTGCTTTTAAAGAGTTGTGCCTTCAATTTTTTTTTATTTTTTAGTTTTGCTGGCAAAATTGTGCATGCAAAATAATGCATTAAATTGGTAGGGAAGACTCTGTAGTGCAGGTGTGAAAGATTGACATTGTGGGGCTGCTTAGTTGCTTCAACTGTAACATGACCGTTCTGAATTCTGCATTTATGATTATTATTGTAAAAGGTACAGATGGAATTTGGTTGAACAAGACAATTTATGTGCTGTATGTGTGTGAGACTCTAAAAGTTCTTCACATGCATGAAAATGTTTTGCATATCAGTAGATGGCTAGGTGCATTGTTGCTCACATCAAAGCCACTGAATAACGTCCTATAGGTGCAATTTTGCAATTGTCAACTAGTAATTCTATGGGCATTTCTACATCTAATTATTCTTCGCTGACTATGAAAAATGTTTGCATGTATTACAAGTCAGGTGAGTTGTTTACCTGCATTGGCTCCTAGGGTTTCTATAAATATCAGTAGCATTTTACCTGTAATTTGTTCTGTTGCCTATAGTATGCCTGTTATTTCATTTATGCTTCTGATTTAGCATTTTGTACTTCTTATATATGCATCTTACTTATTATTTGCTTTTATTCAATTAGCCATCAGCATTTTAAACATGATAATAAATCAATTCATATTTGGGTTACTGTTGGCAATCTGCAATTATTGCTAGTCAGATTACTGATTCAGCAGCCATGTCTGTTCTTATGTATTTCGTTTTCACATTTGGTGGACCAAATGCAAATGCTCATTGTCTACTTATTTCTCAGGTTCTGCAGCTCTGGATTTGACTCCAGCTATGGCGGCTACTGATTTTTTGGATGCTTCTGAAGTTAAAAATTTGATTCAGTTGAAGGGTTACTTCAAAGGATCTTCAAGTCCATGGAGTGATGCACTTGATAGTATAATGCACCATGATATCGCTGTCTGTGCTCTAGGTGGACTTATAAGTAATTTATCCAGGTTGATGGTATGCTTTCTTGTATTACTTTTTTTTTTTTTTTGGTTTTTTAATAATTATTGTGATCCCCTTAATATGTGGGTTTGTAGAGATTAATTTGTTCCACTTTTGCATGCAGTTAGATGATGTTTTACAGAATGGAGATATCTTGCCATACCAAGTTTATAGGGATTGCCTTAGAATGGATGGACAGACACTTGTGAATCTTGAGATATTTTGTAACAATGCTGATGGTGGTTCATCAGGCAAGTGTTTGCATCTATTTAGCTTAAAGCAACATGCAAAGTACGAGAGGATTGTGTCCTTATGAAGTTATACATGTGAATTGCAGGTACATTGCTCAAATATCTTGATAGCTGTGTAACGTCATCAGGTAAACGGCTTTTAAGGAGCTGGATCTGCCATCCACTAAAAGATGTTGAAGGCATTAATAATAGGCTGGATGTGGTTGAGTACCTAATGAAAAATTCAGAAGTTATGGTCATTGTTGCTCAGTATCTGCGCAAGCTTCCGGACTTAGAGAGGTTGCTGGGAAGGGTAAAGGCCAGAGTTCAGGCATCAGCTTCTATTTTACTGCCCTTTATAGGCAAGAAAGTACTGAAACAGCAAGTAAGTTTTTCTAAAGATTCTACACCTTCTAAATACATTAGGAAAAGATACTGCATGTGTTTCTCAGTCTGATAATTTGTTTAGATTGCATAGGTTAGCAAAATCTCTGTATTATTTTAACCCTTAAAAAATATTATACATTGCATGGTGATTCTAGATCAGATTTCCTTCTCTTATGTATTTTCTTCTTTCTCCTAATGAATGGACTGTTGAATTTTTGGAAGTAATTTAGTTAGCAAAAGATTGTATTTAACTTGTCTCTTGCCAGGTTTTTTAATGTACAAACTTGTAAAATATGCTGCAAGGAATTCAGGATATAGTAAGTGAAGGGAAATGCATCTATGTTTAAAATGTTATTACCCTTGCTTTTATGCACAATATCTATTCATCTTATGTGCAGGGCTTGGGATGCAGCAAAGGACATTGGCTACTAAATCCCTAAGATTTCATGAAATAATCATGAATTTGAACTATGCTTTTTCTTACCTTGTAACAGTAGTAGGCGTACGAAGGGGTGCTATATAGTTTAAACGTGCTAGATTGCTAAAGATGTCAAAACATGAATTCCTTAATGTTTTTCATCTTTACCCTATCTGCTTATATGTTCGTCTAGAAATTTGAGTGGAAAGCTTTTAATCAACTCCAAAAATGAGAAATACATTTCTTGTGCTACAGGTAAAAGTATTTGGGTCTCTTGTGAAAGGTCTTCGGATTGCAGTGGATTTATTAATGCTATTACACAAGGAAGGGCATATAGCTTTGTTATTATCTAAAATTTCCAAATTTCCAGTATTTGATGGTAGCAGTGGGCTGGATAAATTCCTTACCCAATTTGAAGCAGCAGTGGATAGTGACTTCCCCAGTTACCAGGTCTCCATCTTTCTACTAATACATTCTGCTATGGAGGCATTTGCATTAAGTTATCTGTTGTCTGGGTTGCATCTCTCACATTAGAATATTGTTATTGAGTTAGCATTTTGGTGAAGGCTATTAGTTATAGTTGTTACATCTTTTTAATACATCTTGCAGTTTTCCTCACAGATCATTTTAAAACCTTCTGAGGAATGAACTCACCTGGCATTAGTGATCATTCTCTCTCTCTCTCTCTCTCTCTCTGATGTCAGTTCTACTTTGTCATTAACTTTTGGCAATATTTCCAATTGTTTAACAAGCTATACAAAAAATCTGTTTCACTGTTTAATTTTGCAGAAATGCATGTTCGATGACTTTCTAATTCTTGTTTGGACAGTGTATACTTTCTACATGTTATGTAACTATCTTTGGGTTTATTACTGACATTATGCATTATCAGAACCATGATGTAACGGATTCAGATGCAGAAATACTATCAATTCTGATTGAGTTATTCGTTGAGAAAGCTAGTCAATGGTCTGAAGTTATTCAGGCCATTAGTTCTATTGATGTATTGAGATCTTTTGCTGTTACTGCATCCATGTCACCTGGTGCTATGTGTAGACCTCTTATTTTCCCTCAATCTAAAAAGATGGTTGTGAGCCAAGGCAGTGGAGGACCTGTACTTAAAATTAAAGGATTGTGGCATCCATTTTCACTTGGAGATAATGGAGGATTACCGGTCCCGAATGACATTCTTCTTGGTGAGGATTCGGGGGAGTATCATCCCTGTGCACTGCTACTGACCGGACCTAATATGGGTGGAAAATCAACACTTCTGCGTGCCACATGTTTAGCTGTTATACTGGCTCAGGTTTGTTACTACTTTATAGAACCTAGAAACTTTTCATAGTGGATAAATGATTATTTTGTAGATCTTGGACATGTTGAAGATCGTTTGACCAGTGCTCTCTTTGATTGCACTAATTTTCTAATGACCTGCAGCTGGGCAGTTTTGTTCCTTGTGAGATGTGCATTCTCTCCCTTGTGGATATCATTTTTACTCGACTTGGTGCCACTGATAGAATCATGACAGGCGAGAGTAAGTTTGCATCATAACACTTATTATGGAGAAGATAACTTTAATGGGGGTATATGGACAAGAATTACAAAGATAACAAGTCCTTCGTACTATGTTGCAATCATTTTATCTTTTCACTAAAATCACATCAAATTACTGGACTATACATTGAATGCATATATCTGTTTCTTCATAATTTAAAACCTTTCTATAAAGCTTATGGTATAAAAATGTTGGGGTTAACTTACACTGAAGCTTAGAAATGCGCATGTGCGCAGGATTAGGTATATGCATGGGAAAAATTCAAGTTGCAAAGTTTGATTACCAAGACAATCACGGTGTTTTGTAGGTACATTTCTTGTTGAGTGCACAGAAACAGCATCGGTTCTTCAGAAGGCCACTCAAGATTCTTTGGTAATTCTTGATGAACTGGGTCGCGGCACAAGCACTTTTGATGGATATGCCATTGCATATGCTGTGAGATTCTTTGCTTACCCACGAATTAGAAGAATTGGTTTTTGGAACACCTGACATATATGATACGATTTATTTTCCCCTCCGTACTTGCACGTGCTGATTCTGATCTTATTATTCTGCACATCTTGAGTATCTGCTTGGGATAAACAACACGTGCAAAAGTGCATAAATATAGACTTGCTCTCACTGGTATGCTGATGCACAAGAACACTGATGCATGTTACCTTGGGATAAGGTTCATGTAGAGGAAATGTAATATAGCATAATTGTTGATCACTGATTATTTGGTTTTGGCTGATTTAAGATATGGTTTGGAATAAGTCTTTATCTGCCATTTCTTTATGAGAAATAGAATGTAGTTCATTTCATTGAATTCACCGCTGATTTTTTTTTTCTCAGGTATTCCGTCATCTTGTTGAAAAGGTTAATTGCCGGCTGCTATTTGCGACACATTACCACCCACTGACAAAGGAATTTGCTTCTCATCCACATGTTACACTGCAACATATGGCTTGTGCTTTCAAGTCAAACTCCGAAAATTTTTCTAAAGGGGAACAAGAGCTGGTTTTTCTCTACCGCCTTACTTCGGGAGCATGCCCAGAGAGCTATGGACTGCAAGTGGCGATTATGGCTGGGATCCCACAAAAGGTGGTTGAAGCAGCATCACATGCTGGCCTAGCGATGAAAAAATCAATTGGAGAATGTTTCAAGTCAAGTGAACAGAGATCAGAGTTCTCAACTCTCCATGAAGAATGGTTGAAGACCATAGCAAATGTTGATCGAGTTTCTGATAGAGATGATGGTGATGATGATGTTTATGATACATTATTTTGTTTGTGGCATGAGATAAGGAGCTCTTTTCGATTACACAAATAAACGAGATATTGCATCCAAAGGTAAATAATTGGTAGCTTGTGACTCTGCTTTAACCTACCTTCCTTTATATATTTACCTAATTTCTGTTGATTAGGAGAATGAAGAGTAAACGGTAATTTTAAATGATTACAATGTAATTACTTAACAGAACGGATTAAAATCAGGAGACATGAGTGGTAGAATTTTTCAAAAATTCATCTGTAGCCGTAAAAAATTTTGTCTACAATTTAAATGCGTTTAAATTAAATTAACCTCTTATTTAGCAAATAATTCGGACGTCATTTCCCACGTGCCGTCTCTTCCAACGTGTGAGAAAGAGACACCATGCTGTTCCACAAATGCCCCCAGTTCTACACATTTTCCCAAAATCCCACAGCTACCCAACATCAAATCACTTCCAGGGCCTACTTTCTTAACCGTTTTTTGAAATTCTTTGAACGGTTTTCGTCTCCCCCTATAATCAAATGGGAGAACTCTGTGGAGAAGAAGATGACAACAGATGCACATCGTGTCGCCAAAAAAATAAAGACACGACCAAATATAAAAGAAAAGAGCTCGGTATCTCTTGCATGCTAAACACCGAAGTCGGGTCTGTCCTTGCTGTGATCCGCCGACCACCGGATCCCAGCACCCAGTACGTGCAAGATGACACTTTCGAATCTGCAGTCGTGCAATCTTTAAAATCATTGCGTTCTCTCATTTTTAATCCTCAACAAGAGTGGCGCACTGTCGATCCTTCCATTTATCTGTCCCCATTCCTTGATGTACTACAAAGTGACGACATTCCAGCTGCAGCCACAGGTGTGGCGCTCGCAGGGATATTGAAGATTTTGAAGCTCGAAATCTTTGATGAGAAGACCCCGGGGGCAAAAGATTGCATAAATTCTGTTGTGACAGGAATTACAAGTTGCCAACTAGAGAAAACAGACCCTGTATCTGAAGATGCTGTGATGATGAGGATTTTACAGGTTTTGACAGCAATAATGATGCATCGGGCCTCAATTTTGCTCACGGATGAAGCCGTTTGTACTATTGTCAATACATGTTTTCAGGTTGTTCAACAATCTGCAACCAGGGGGGATTTGCTTCAACGTAGCGCAAGGTACACAATGCATGAGTTAATACAGATTATATTTTCACGGTTGCCTGATATTGAGGTTAAATCTGGAGAGGGATCAGAATCTGACACTGAAGATGTTGATCTGGATGGCAACTTGGATTCCGGATATGGAGTTCGTTCTGCTGTTGATATCTTCCATTTCTTATGTTCTTTGCTAAATGTTGTTGAAATTGCGGAGATGGAAGGTTCTCGTACGGCTGATGTAGACGTTCAGCTTTTTGCATTGGTCTTGATCAATTCTGCCATCGAATTGAGTGGTGATGCAATTGGGAATCACTCGAAGCTCCTAAGAATGATTCAAGATGATTTATTTCACCATTTAATCCACTATGGAGCGCGTTCGAACCCACTAGTGCTATCCATGATTTGCAGCACTGTCTTGAATATTTATCACTTTCTTCGAAGGTTAGTATACATAGTGATATGTACAACTGCAAATTTCTTTTCGTTAAAATTACCTAACTCAACTGGAATCTAATGGCTATTTTGTTCTGTAGGTTTATTCGCCTCCAACTAGAAGCTTTCTTTTCATTTGTGCTGCTGAGAGTTGCAGCTTTTGGAAGCTCTCTTCAACTCCAAGAAGTTGCTCTTGAAGGAATTATAAATTTCTGTAGACAGCCAACATTCCTAATTGAAGTCTACGTGAACTATGACTGTGATCCCTTTTGCCTAAATGTGGTAGAAGAGATAGGCAAGTTACTTTGCAAGCACTCATTTCCAGGGACTGGCCCGTTGACCACTTCGCAGATCCAAGCCTTTGAAGGACTAGTAATCTTGATTCACAACATTGCAGAAAATATTGACAAGGAAGGAGAAACAAGCCCTTCTGGACCATATCCAATTGAAATTACCGAGTATAGTCCCTACTGGGAGGAGAAACCAAAAGATGATCATGATACATGGGTTGAATACGTAAGGGTAAGGAAAGCACAGAAAAGAAAAATTTTGATTGCTGGGAACCATTTTAATCGAGATGAAAAGAAAGGTTTGGAATATCTGAAACTTTGTCATTTAGTCTCTGATCCACCAGATGCAAAAGCAGTTGCTTTCTTCTTCCGCTACACTCAAGGGCTTGACAAAATCATGATGGGGGACTATCTTGGTGATCCTGATGAGTTTCACATTCAGGTTCTTAAAGAATTCACCGAAACATTTGAGTTTGCTGGTATAATCCTTGACAATGCTCTTCGAACTTATCTAGAGACCTTCAGATTGCCTGGAGAGTCCCAAAAAATTCAGCGAATCCTTGAAGCATTCTCGGAGAGATTTTTCGATCAACAATCCTCAGAAATTTTTGCCGGCAAGGATGCAGTGTTCATACTTTGCTACTCTCTCATTATGCTCAATACTGATCAACACAATCCACAAGTCAAGAAAAAGATGACAGAGGAGGAATTCATTAAGAACAACAGAGCAATCAATGGAGGGAAAGATCTCCCTAGAGAGTATCTGTCAGAACTTTTTCACTCCATCGCAAGAAATGCAATCGCAGTTTTTGGCCAATCCGGCCTGCCAGTTGAAATGAACCCAAGCAGATGGATTGAACTCATTAACCGATCCAAAACTATACAGCCATTTGTCATGTGTGATTTTGATCGCCGGCTGGGGAGAGATATGTTTGCTTCAATTGCGGGTCCATCCGTTGCAGCTCTTTCTGCATTTTTTGAGCATGCGGATGAAGATGAACTGCTCCAGGAATGCATTGAAGGGTTGATATCCATAGCTAGAATAGCTCAGTTCGGACTGGAAGACACTCTTGACGAGCTAATTGCATCATTCTGCAAGTTCACTACGTTGTTAAATCCTTATGCCTCAGCAGAAGAAACACTGTTTGCTTTTAGCAATGACATGAAGCCAAGAATGGCTACTCTTGCGGTTTTCACTCTTGCAAACAACTTTGGAGACTCCATTAGAGCGGGTTGGAGGAATATCGTGGACTGCTTATTGAAGCTGAAAAGGCTTAAGCTACTACCTCAATCGGTCATTGAATTTGATTATTCCACTTCTGATGTCCCTTCTAATTTGAGAACTGATTCAGGCATAGTTTTCCCTACTCACGATCCCAAATTTGGAAACCGCCAGAGTTCTGGTATGATTGGTCGATTCACTCATTTTCTATCCCTCGACAGCCCAGAAGATTCTTTATCCCTTGGAATGAACGAATTTGAACAAAATTTGAAGGTTATCAAACAGTGTCAAATTGGAAACATCTTCAGCAATAGTACAAATTTACCTTATGAAGCATTGCTGAATCTTGGGCGTTCTCTGATATTTGCTGCAGCAGGAAAAGGCCAAAAGTTCAGCACTCCAGTTGAAGAGGAAGAAACTGTTGGTTTCTGTTGGGATTTGATCATTGCCATTACTTTAGCCAACATTAACAGCTTCACTAAATTTTGGCCTTCTTTCCATGATTATCTTCTCGGAGTTGCCCAGTTTCCTTTATTTTCACCAATCCCATTTGCAGAAAAGGCAATTGTAGGACTTTTTAAGGTCTGCCTCAAGCTACTTGCTTCATACCAACCAGATAGATATCCAGAGGAGCTAATATTCAAGTCCATAAATTTAATGTGGAAGCTCGATAAAGAAATTCTCGACACGTGTTGTCAGTTTATAACACAGTCAGTGAGCAAGATTATTGTTGAATACCCTGCAAATTTGCAATCGCCAGTGGGGTGGAAGTCCGTCCTCCATTTGTTATCAATAACTGGTCGGCACCCAGACACCTATGATCAGGCGGTGGAGACTTTAATCATGTTGATGTCTGATGCTACCCACGTTTCACAGGCAAGTTATGCTTACTGTATAGACTGTGCATTTGGTTTCGTAGCTCTGAAGAATAGTCCATTAGAGAAGAACTTGAAGATACTTGACTTAATGTCAGATTCTGTGAATTTGCTGACTCAATGGTATAGAAATGCATGCGCAGAATCAGGACACAATTATAGCATAGCAAGCAGCACAAGTACCTCCTCAATAGATGACAACAAAAGTCTTAATTCTTTGAATTTTGCCGTAAATTTATTTATCAAACTAGGGGAAGCACTTCGAAAGACTAGCTTAGCACGGCGAGAGGAAATAAGAAATCATGCAGTATTATCCCTTCTGAAAAGCTTTCAATTGGCTGAAGAGTTGGATTTTTCATCCAGCAACTGTATCAACTGTTTCAACCTTGTGATATTTGCAATGGTTGATGATTTACATGAGAAAATGGTGGAGTATTCAAGGAGAGATAATGCAGAGAGGGAGATGAGAAGTATGGAAGGGACTCTAAAGATAGCAATGGAGGTCTTGACAGAAGTTTACTTGCAGTTTCTAAGACAAATTGCAGAGAGTCCTGGGTTTAGGACATTCTGGTTAGGATTGTTAAGAAGAATGGATACATGCATGAAGGCTGATTTGGGAGTATATGGTGAGACAAAATTACAAGAAATAATCCCAGAGTTAATGAGAAAGATGATAACAAAGATGAAGGAAAAGGAAGTTTTAGTACCCAAAGAAGATGAAGATCTATGGGAGATCACCTACATTCAGATACAATGGATAGCTCCTTCCCTCAAAGAAGAGCTTTTTCCTGACGAAATATAAAAAATAGTTAATAGGGTAAAATTTTGTTAGCTTTTCAAACGTAGCAATCAATGTACTGATGTAGTGTATTCTAAATAACCAAAAGCAAAATGGCAATCGTGGCGTTGAAGCACATCTTCTTCTTCTTTAACATTTAACATTTTCCAGGGGATTTCTTGTGCCCCTAATTAGAATTATGTAAAATGGCTTATACCGTTGTTAACTTGATAATTAAAATCAGGCATTTTCCATGTGGATGTAAGAGAATGTATCGTGAAATCATTTGGAATCACCTTAAATATTCTCTTTAACCGCAAATTCATTTCTCTTTGGCCACTTCTCAACATTTCTAAGGAAAAACCAATAGGATATTAGACCCCCTACCTAAAGGATAAGTGTCCTTGAGAGCTTTAGACAATAAAACACGTGCAAAGCAACTGACAGTTTCTGTTAAAGAAATTAGTCCTATTACATCCAATGTGATATTAAAATTTTAGCTTAACTCTTAACTGAAGTTAAAATTCTATCACAAAAATTTGAAAGACTTAACATAAAATTTGAGATCTTGAATGTGTAACAGTAAATCTTGATGGAAGAAGGCTGTTAATGAAAAAGTGTGATGGCTTGGATTAAGCTTCTACATACAAGTTTCTAGGAATTTGTCATTTTTGTTGGCCTTATTGGAGCTTTGGTTGCTAGTTTCGTAACAGTGCCAAAGATGCTATTTGCCGCTGGTATATGCTCAAAAATGTTAGGTTTCCTGGGAATACCAGTTTGTGTGGTATTCGCAGGGAACCTCGCAAGAGTGTTATCAGTAGTAAAGCGTCAGTGTTGTGGAACAAGTCATTACTGAAGGCCAGCAATATCATGGAAGGAAGTCGAGAGACAACCTTTGTCATGACTTTGTTGAGTAATGCGAGTTTGAGATTAATTGAGTTTCTGTTTGAGTTTAGAATGTGCACAGATATCATTTTATGAGAAAGTTCAATTGTGGTTTCAATGTATTCTTCTGATACTAGTCTTTGACACTGCCAGTCTGCCATGAATGTTGTATTCTACCATGCTTGTAAACCTTGAAAGTTTATCATTTTGATCAACCAAAGATAACCTGTTCCAAAACTAATCAATCAGAATTCAATATTTATTTAAAGATTAAAATGAGAAGTCACAATATCCTATCACTTACAGAATTTCCGGGTTTCCCATTCAATATGACATTCATTACAGACAAAACACAATCACAGTAACAACAAAACTCTAGATGGAGATATATTTATACACTAAAAAGTATATATTTTTTGAAGTTATGAATGCTTTGTTTCATTTTGGACTAGGATTAATGGTGACATAAAATTATTACATTCACACTATGAATTATAGCATCTGTACATTTCTCTTTTTCATCATTACCCTACCAAATCCTTCATAAGCTCTCTCTCTCTCTGTGCGCATGTTTGTTTTTTCTTTTTAAAAAAGAATTTACCCTGGTCCAGTTTTCCTCCCCTCCCCTGTAGATAGAAATTCTTGAGTCACCAAGTACCTGACCGTACACAACAAGTTCTGTGTGAAACAATATCTTTCCTTTTTGCGTTGATGGAAATGTCATCAGATTTAAACCAATAATCAGTTTGGAAGCAGAGCACAGAAGCACTTTGTTTCTTCCCAACCTGAGAATCCAAATCGAAACAAACTGAATATTAGTGGGTTGAATATTTCGTGTCATTTGTGGTTCTTTCTCAATATTTCAATATTTCCAAACCATCAAGTCGGTTAATCATATTCCTATTCTCAAGCTGAAGTAAAAAGAGGAAACACCTAAACTAAAAGAATGTTTTTTAGAAGTACTTCCTACAGCAGACAGATTTATTACTGGAAGAGAATACAAGAACTAGACTACCAATAAAGAATATTTAAGCCAACCAGATTAAATGAAAAGTAATACTACTCTTCTCAAATCAATTTGCCCACTACGTAAATGATGAGATTGTGTGCTGAATGATGTAATAATACAAAATAAATTTGAACAGAGCATTATTACTATTTACACAATGAAAAACAAATCATTTTAGAAGGGCGGCCACACAACTAAAACCTTCAACCTTAAAGTGTAAACTTTTCATTAATAGATAATTTTTTTTTTTTTTTTTGGAAGCCCAAAATCCCTCAACCTTTCTATGTTGGTGTGTTCTAAACTAGGGACTACTATCTGTCAGACCCCACTAGGCTATAACCTTGGAAGTCAGTGACCGTTGGTTGTATCAGAGGGTCTTTTACGACTCAATGAATAGATAAAATTTTGACCAGTTTCTCAATTTCAATGATTGCAAGGCACTCATCCAAGTCTATCTATATTCTAAATACCATTTGCTGAGTAATCCCAATTTATCAGGTGCAAAGTCCAATATCCTAAGTAAAAGACCAAACAACTAACCCAATCCTATTTTCAATTTCACTAATCGATGTCTTCCCTAGCAACCTTCCTTTTCTTTTTCGTTAAAAAATTGATATAATTGACAAATGTTGGGATTGTGAAAATACATTGCTCAGGAAAATGTAGAAAATAGAGGCCTTTGTAATATGAATGTCCAAGGAATTAAGATTTAGTACTTTCTTGGGTTATATCCCAAGGAAAATACTGAAACATTATGAATGTCCAAAAAAGATGTTATACAGAACTTGTCAAAGTGGAAAAGCATTTACAATATGCAGAAGAAGAGTACATTAGCCAATACAACACAAGTTTATCGGGTTCTACTTGAGGGATAATATTAAAGCACTAATATGTAACATCCATGACTATCATGCTATAAAAACTTAAAACCTCCAGAAAAATTGCACTGTTAGCTACACTCTTACTGAGGTGAGGGTCTTTATCCAAAACACCTATAGCAGGTCCAGACTAATCATCCTTTCCAAAACCTAAGTTCCTGAGAGTGAGAATTTGAAAGAGGAAAAAATTATTACCAAAAGATATGATGTTTTAGAATTTTAGAGAACAAGCGGAAATTTTCAATATCCTAATCAGTCCCCATATATATATATATATATATGAACATTAGTCTTAGGCAATTCATAAGTCCATTGATCCTTTCACATCCAGTTTATGTTTTACATGCACTCCGCAACAATATGTCCAATTAAATCAGAAACCTGATCATTAAAGATTCAGGTAAGGTAGACACCAAAAATAAAAAAATAAAAAAAAAAGCAACGAGAAATATTTAGAAAGGATCAATGGAACATACTTCTTCGGTGTGGGGAAAAGGAACAAATGTTACCAATAAAAGTCGGAGGGAGACTTTTGATAAATGCAGAGTTCACTTGGTGGGAAGACAACACGTCATCAGCCTTAAGCTAGATGGGAGAAAATTAATTAATAAAAGAATTGACTAAAAAAGAAACAAGTAAATGCAAAGATATACTGTGCCCAGCTATTTATATAAGCACACTGTCCTAGACCAACCAATAAAGCAAGAGCAAAATAAGCTAGAAATCCTCAGTATTTTATTATGTAATGTAACTATTGTAAGCACTTCAATAAAACAGAAAATATTATATCAAAGATCAAAAATGTAAACCAACAAAATAGACACTCACCAACATTATTCACTAAGATTCTCCATAGAATCCTCGTCACCATCGCCACCATCATAGGTGTCCCCTTCCTCATCTCCTTCCCTAATTTTCTCAATCTCCGCCTGTGCCCTTTCCAAAATATGCTTCTTCTGCAACTCTAACTCCCTATGAAAATCCATTTTCATCCTCTCCAACTCCATCATCTGTTCCCTCTTATTATTCTCTATCTTCTCATATATCTCCCCGAACTTATTCACCGAATCAGCTAACATCCTTAATGAAGCCAAAGACTTCTCATTATTATCTTCCTCCTCGTCCTCCTCTTCAACCTCAGATTCACTTGGACTATCCCTCATTTCATCAAACCCATTAGACCTGTCCAAATAAACCTTTGTATCCATAAATACATATTCTCCGGAATCAAGCCCACAAACCAGCCCGCCACTTTCTTTTCTTGTATCCATTAACATATCCATCTTTTTAAAAAACACCCACTTACTAGCATTTACTACCATTTGCTCCACTTTAACCTTCTCTTTCTTGTACTTCCTCTTTAACACATCCATCATTTGCCTACATTGCGCCTCTGTTTTTTCAACTTTCAACGCCTCCGTTACTTTCTCTGAAACTTCAACCCAATCTTCACTTCTCAAGCTTTTTCTCCCCACTTGCAAGAACCTCTCTCCCCAAATTTCTAGCAACACAAAAGCCTCGTCCTCCGTCCAGTCATATGATAGCTTTGCAATTCTCGGTGCAAGCTGATAACCTGAAACGGTGTTTCTTAGCTTCTGTCTTTTAAGGTATCTCTCAAAATTCTCGCTCTCTTTAAAATTGTGGCGATATCCATTTGAGTCATCGAATTCAACACCGTATCCTTCTTCTTCCTTGTTTTCTTCACCAATAAGTTCGTCAATTTCCTCGTCTTCACCTTCTTCTTCGTATTGGTAACGATTTTTTATTGGGCGAGAATACAACGGGACCTTTTGTCGATTTAAAGAATAGGATTTCGGCGGGAACCTTGCATCGTCTTCAGTGTCGTCCATTCCTGTCTTTAAATATAAACACAAAACCGGAGTTTGATTGATTGAGAAGAATGTAAACCCTAATTGATAAAGAAGTAAATTTAGATCTTGGTATCAGCAAATGTTTATGTATTTATGCGCAAAAACTGTATTTCACAAGGAACACAAATCAGCATTCAGGATATTTTCGGAATTGAATAAGAACCCTAATTCGTTATGGGGGTATTACGGGGGTGAATTTGGGAGATTACAGACCCCAATTTTTGTATGGTAAAATCAACGGATGATGCTAAAATGCGCGAGGATGGCTTATTTTAAACATTGGGCTTCTGGACCCAAAAGTGAACAAACAGAACCACCAAAAATAGTGGGGCTGAATTTGATCATAGGTTTTTGCTGGTCCAAGCCATCCAATACGTAAAGGGTGCACGTAATTTTCTATATTTATAATTTGTCTTTTGAATTAAAGGACTAAAATGATTTAAAATATATTTATTAATTATTATTTACATTATTTATAAAAAAAATTATATCATATTGACCCTTCTTCTTTTATGCACCTTAAGTCCTTGCTTGAATTAAAAAAAATTTTTTATGTGTGTAATTTTTAAAGCGTTGTAAGAAGAAAATATAGAATCGAAAGAATTTGAGAACAAAAAAATAAATTAGTATTAATTTTTTTAATTTTTATTAAGAAAATAGCGGATAAAATATTGTATATGATGAAAATATTTAATTATAACAAAATAATTTGCAGTGATTAGCAGAGGCTCTTCCATTCATATCATTATATGTTTTTGGTATATACATAGTTATCAATTTGTTGTGCATGGCATGTTGCATCATTGTCCACAAACCACTTTCATTTTATAAACATGAACATTTTTCTAGGATTCTTTCGTAATTTTTTTATTTTTAAATATTAATAAGATGTTAATATATTATATAATTAATAATTAATAATTTATATTATATTTTAATAAAATACAACATCTAAGATGGCATATACTGAGAGTTTTGAGTAGATGTGTCTTATCATAAGGCATGATTAGTCAGAGAAAAAATACTAAAATTAGTGTGTGAGCACCCAACTAAATTATTTTATTTACTACCACAATTTTATTATGTTTTAAGGAAAAAGAATTCAAGTGCAATAATAAATATAGAAACAAATGAGGATGGTAATTTCCCGTATTTTTTCATGGGACTCATACAATCTTCGAGTGATTTTCATAGAACAATTCATCACATAATTGCTATTAATATGACATTCTTAAAAGGTACATATCGAATGACTATGTTTGTTGCTGATACTCTTAATAGAAATAATCAAATTTATTTTATGACATTTAAAATAGGAGATTCTAAAAATGATACATCGTAAAAGTGATTTTTAGAGAAACTACAAAATTTATTTAGATTTATTGCAGATCTAGTATTTGTATCAGATCGACATGATAGCAAATTTAAGGGAATAAGAACAGTATTTTTTGATTCGTATCATAATTTTTTTACAAACCATATTAAAGAGAATTTCAAATCGAAGTACATGTTTAGAGATCGCAAGAAAAATACTTTGTTAATGTGATTTTATATTATTGTTAAGGTATTTGTATTTAGTGAATTTGAAAAACATATGAATAAGTTAAAGTCCATACATTCTGATACTGTAAACTATTTAGAAAATGAGATGGGTCTCACAAATGAGCAAAATATCATTTTTCAGTTTGGTGATATGACATAATGACTACTAGAATTGTTGAAAGTATTGATGTATTGTTAAAAGATGCACGTACTCTTTCAATTATAGTTTTAGCATATTAGATATGGTCAGTGTTGCAGCGTTAGTTTTATTAGATTAGAGAAAAAATTGCTAAATATGATGAAAATACCTTAATTGGAGTAGCAACTGATAAAATTAAAGTGAAAGATTACACTTCTCTTATACTGTCTATTTATCTAATTTCTTAATTTAAGTTCGAAGTTAGAGGTAGAGAGAAATTATTGTGGTTGATTTGAACTTAAAGATATGTCAATGTAAACGCTTCAACTTATAATAACTATAATATACTCATGTAGTGGCAGAATTAGATATGTTAAAGGTCAACACAAAAATTTTTGTTCAAATTATTATAAAAATGGTATGCTCCTTACAGCATATGCACTAAAGATTTATCTTGTTAGATATCCAAAATTTTAAAAAGTTCTAAATGAGGTTCGAGCTATTATTGTTAAATTACCAATAGTACGTGTCTCATCTACTTGATCAAAGAATATATGCATTCTATCTTAAAGAGAGAAAGTAGACGTTCAAAAGTGTTTTCGTTGCAAGTAATGCGGACACAATCGTGTAACATATAAAAACCTATTGAGTTTGAATGAAAATTAGTCATTAAATTTTAAGATTTTTAACTTATGTTAAATATCACTCTTTATTTTATTTAATAATATTGTATTTAATTTTTTATTTTATTTAATAATATTGTACTTTCTTTAATTTAATAATTTATTTACAAATATACATAGCAATTATACTAATTTATATAATATCTAATTACATTATATATACAACAAAAATAAAATAATATGAATATCGTCAATAGAATCGACCTAGATACAAATCAAATGTCACCTTAATCCTAAAAAATGATCCATGTTAGGAAGTGAAAATCTAACGTTGACTTAATATAATATATTCAATATACTTGCATATAAATATGCTACAATTTGCGCTACCTATGGTCTGTCGAGATATCTTAGGCAACCAAAAATACATGAATAGTATGTTTATTTTATGTCAATATGACCTCACATCATAAAACCCAAATATACGCATCACAAAAGATAATAACTAATACAAGAACTTCGTAGCCTCATCCATCTCCCAATCAGAATGTTTTAATGGCACTGAATCATACACATACATGTTACATCTGCGCATATCAATAACACATGTAACCCAATATTCATTATAATTAATGCAAGTAGTAGAATAATATTAATATCGCTATAAGTTCTTAACACTTCATCGAAGTTGCCTCTCACATATAGCTCAATATTCGATAAATTTATTACTTTAATGCCCACGTACCTCCAAATAAAGTAACATCCACTATATATTAAAAAAAGAAATCATTAGTATCACACAAAAAAAATATTTGAAATACATAATAATACAGGATAATCATAAAAAAAAATTTAATCAAATATGTATATATAGATATGAAAAGACAATGATAAAATTTTCTGACATTATATTAGGACACACCTTTTATTGATGAGTGATAAAATGAAGATATTCATCGATGTGCTAAAAAAATAATAATATAAATATTAGATTGAGTAATATAATATTATAAAAAAGATAATAATAAATAAAATACTTACAGTATCTTATAACTATGCATTCGAATTAAAAATACTGCAAAATCATTGAGATATTAATGTGATCGAACTTGTCTCTATATAAGATGTAGGGTTTTTTAATCATTAAAAATACTCAATATATAAATCATCCGTATAAAAAGTGATAGGATCTATAATCAGGTCTAGGGAATAATGTGTTAATGACCTGTTAGAAGAAACCATGCGAGTTTTTTTTAAAGGATTAGCGTAAGAGCTTCTATCATATGGGTCCTTTTTGTATATACCCCAAACTGACTTTCACTAAGAACTGGTACAAGCCTGTGTTGTTTGTCGACTGATGAATTATTTGAATAGGCATGTGGTTCTTTTGCCTGTGAAATAATCAAATAGGATAAGCTAATTAACAACAAAACTACTAAAAAAATCACAATATCAATTTAACATTTAGCTACAGTTTAAAATTTAACAATAGTAAACTAAAAGAGTGAGACATTAGGTGACAAATGCAAATGACTAGACCTCTGCATCTACCCACAAAAGTCTACTGATAACGCAACAATTCAGTCAAAAACATCACGTTCGATCCTATGCATATCCTCTTGTATATCATAAATATCTACACTCAATGCCTCAAATCAGTCCATCATAACCCTCTTAAACCATCATTATAATGGGATGAAGGTGTAAGTGAATGATGTGATGATGATGCAGGAGAATGATGTTGTGATGGCACAAGAGAATGATGCTCTATTGACACAGGAGAATAATATTGTGATGTTATTGAAGAATAATGTTGTGATGGCACAAGAGAAAAATATTGTTGCGGCACTAGAGAATGATACCATAGCAATGTAGAAGAATGATGCAGTAAAGAAATGGAAAAAGTGTCATATGACAAACGAACACATGTGTTAGTTAAATACTAATTGATTTCATTCAATTAAAAATTTAAATTAAATTACATCAATTTATAATCTTACCTGGTAGAATGCAGTTTACTATTATATCCATTCATGCGAGGGCCTTGGGCTTCAATATGTTTTACATAAGTCTTACTCGTTGACATACTACCTCTGTACGTACCTTTTGGTTGAATTATCTAAAATAATTCAATCACATATGAAGAATTTCTCTCAATAGGCTCAAACTATAATACAAAAAGTACCTACAGCATTTGTAAAAAATATAATAATAAATTTTTAGAACTACGATTACACAATAATTAATCATATAATATGTTAATTTGATGCCAAATATTTATCGTTGCTCGGTTAAACAAGTACTTATATACTGTTATTTGATCAAAACTCATTTAAAATTCTTCCACGTAACATCTATGAAATATCATTATTCACTATAACTACAAATTTATTTTACAAACTAGGTATAGATTTGTAAGTTTATACCTATATAACATAAATTATAAATATTTTAACGTGCTACACGATTAACAAGAATTATAAATTAGGTACTAATGTTTGTGATACATACTTAAAATGCAATAACTATCTTAGCAATATTGTACTTTCCGCTAAAGTTTTTGTCCAAAATCTTTAAACGTGTAGCATTTTTCATGTACTTACTGTACTATAAAAGGATCGATCATCATAATAATTGGATCGTATAAAGATAGACAATAGATTTTTATAAATATATGTTAAACTGGTTAAAATTCTAATATATCAAATAATTATAAATCTGCATGAACTCTTTTATCTTTACCAAATAAGTACCTCTCTATTAAGAAAAAAAATGTCAATCACACTATGTCAATAGTTGTTATAGTAAAAAAATCTAATTTATTAAAAAATATATTTATATCATCAAGAGTGATGATGACTCGATCTCCAAAAATTGCATCTCTTAATTGTGTATTTTTACGTAGGTTTAAATAAAACAAATGTTCACAATTAATACCAATAATAAATTCACAATGACCAAACTCTTTTTATTTTTTTAATTTTTTAATAATTTACACATTTATTTTATAATATTTATACATTTTAACTATTTATTTTTTACAATTATCATACTTACAAGTATTATCAATTAATTATAAATTAACACACATAAGTATTTTTAAATTTATTAATGAAATAAAAATTAACAATACAAGTAAGATTAATCTCTTTTATTTTTTATTGTCGTCGAAATTTATTTGTTAATTCGTGCATGTGCGTTTTAACGATAAAGAAGGCGAAGAAAAAAATAAAGAACGCAAAGAAATATGATAAGAGGCTAAGAGAGCTAAAAGGTAAAAGGTTAATTTTAGAAATAAAATTATTAATATAATTTATTTACAATGATAAAATTATTAAAATAAATTATTTTAATAAAAAAATTTAAAATTAATTATAAATAAAAAAAATTAAAATAATATTATTTTCGAAATTGCCCCTTTATTTAAATCTTGCAGAACGATCTCATCGCGGCTGATGTGGCTGCTTCAGCTTGAAGGGACAGCTGATAAGGTTGGTTGACAAGGTTACTTAAATTTATTACAGTTCAGTTAAAATTCCCAAGTCTTTAGAAGAGAACACGTGGAAAAAGCAAAAAAGGTCTATGCCCTAGCCAACTGTGCATATCCAATTATCATCAATCCATCCTTTTTCTCCATGCAAAGTACGCGTGCATGGTGTTAATATTTCATCTTCTGCATGCAGATGGATGTGCTCTGCTAACCGTTATAACTTGAATGTGATGTGGGTCGCAAGGAGAGAGAAAGAGAAGGAGAAGAGGAGTTAATGAATGCAAATGGAACCAATCACGTAAAAGTCCGTAATCGAGCAGTACGACGGTTGTAAAGCTAAGCGGCGAAGGTGAGAGCAGTTAAAAATCATAATGTTCCAACATCCAACTACATTTCATCCTTCTTTTGCAGCAATGAATATTTTCGAAAACCTAGCGTAATTACAACTTTGCTGCCTCTTCTATAAATAAGCATGAAGGAAGGAATCACGTCAGTATCTCACAAGCAGTCTTGCATGTGATAGTGTGAGTAATTGGATATATCATGGCGGGAAAGTTTGTTTGGGTGATTCTGTGGGTTGCTTTTCTTGTGAGCTCTGATTGTGTTGAGGGTAGGAAACTAGAGAAGAGGGATGCGCAAGTGAAGAAACCGGAGTGGTTCTTCGATGGTAATCCCGACCAGTTCAGCGGTGTTGGTGGTGGTTTTGGCGGTAAGTTTGGTGGAGGAAAAGGACTGAGCTGTCGACATTCTCTTGATTTTGGCAAGGGAGTAGGTTTCGGTCTTGGAACTGGAAACCCTGTAATTGGCGGAAAGCCTGACTGCGTTGGAAAAGGAGGTGGAGGCGGTGGCACTAGTGGAGGTGGTAGTGGGATTGGAAGTGGAGGTGGAGATGGTGGTGGTGGTGGCATTGGAGGTGGAGGTGCTGACGGAGGAATTGGAGGGGGCGGTGGCGCTGGTGGTATTGGTAAGCACCACAAGCAAAAGGATAAAAAGCAACATAGTGGTGGAGGAGGAGGAGCTGGTGGAGGCATTGGCAAAGGGATTGGAGGAGGCACTGGTGGAGGCATTGGCAAAGGAACTGGGGGAGGAGGCATTGGGGGTGGCGGTGGTACTGGAGGACGCATTGGCAAAGGAACTGGGGGAGGAGGAGGCATTGGCAAAGGCATTGGGGGTGGCGGTGGTACTGGAGGGGGAATTGGTGGTGGAGATGGAGGTGGCGCCGGGGGAGGAATAGGCGGTGGGGGAGGTGATGGGACTGGTGGAGGAATTGGAAAAGGGATTGGTGGTGGAGTAGGTGGTGCAGGAGGAGGTGGTAGTGCCGGTGGTGGATTTGGTGGAGGCATCGGCAAAGGAGGAGGTGGTGGAGCAGGTGGCGGCGGCGCTGCTGATGGTGGATTTGGAGGTGGCATCGGCAAAGGAGGTGGTGGGGGAGTAGGTGGCGGCGGCGGTGCAGGAGGAGGAATAGGCGGTGGCGGAGGTGCTGGAGCTGGTGGAGGCATTGGAAAAGGGATTGGTGGCGGTGGTGCAGGAGGAGGTGGTGGATTTGGAGGTGGCATCGGCAAAGGAGGTGGTGGTGGAGTAGGTGCCGGCGGTGGTGCAGGAGGAGGAGCTGGTGGTGGATTTGGAGGTGGCAACGGCCAAGGAGGTGGTGGTGGAGTAGGTGGCGGCGGTGGTGCTGGTGGTGGATTTGGAGGTGGAATCGGCAAAGGGGGTGGTGGTGAAATAGGAGGAGGTAGTGGAGGTACTGGCGGTGGTGTCGGTGGGGGGTTTGGTGCAGGCGTTGGCAAAGAAGTTGGTGGGGGAATAGGTGGAGGTGGAGGCGGAGGTGCGGGAGGAGGTTTTGGCAAGGGGGTAGGAGGAGGAGCAGGCTTTGGAGCTGGTGGAGGCTATGGTAGTGGTGGCGGCAGCGGCGGTGGTGGAGGAGGAGGATTTGGGGGCGGTGGGGGCATTGGTGGTGGTGGCGGTGCAGGCACAATTGGTGGCTAATCAGTAAACAGTAATGATCATTTGAAGAAACCGCGAAGTAAATGTGAATTCTACTAGTAATGCCGCAAGGTCTTAACCTTTAATATTATTTCCTTTGTTCTGCCGTCTGAATGTCTTTCATTTGTTTGTTCAGAATAATACTCCCGTACCTGAACTTTATCATTGTTAGAATCGTTATCAGTACGTTAAAGCTTCTCAAATATTATTGTAAGTCGTAATGCATGTCAAGATCATCAGTTCTGTTGCATGTGTCTGGCTAGTTAACGTACAACAGAAAGCCGTCAACGATTTCAAATATTAGAAGTTAAATATCACAAGGAAACCCCAAATAACAACTGCAAGAAGGGGAAGAAAATTGTGAGGCAGATAAAGAGAGATCTACGCATAAAATTCCTGTACATCTTCCATGACGGGTTGCTACGTACATTGCATGTTGGTATTTACAAACTGCTTGCAAAAATCATTCTGCGTCTAATATTTCTAAGGCAATTGCTTCCATGAAGATGATATGTCAGCAACTGCTTCTCCGACTGTCAAATAAAGAGCGTTTGATCTAAATGAATCAAGGGCTTTCGAATGGTGGAGCTTCTCCATTACCGTTCCAACTAAATTTACCAGCACAAGCTGCAAGAACATTAACAAATAGTCAATTGTGTGATTTTTTACAGGGAAATTAACAGCTAGCAAATGTCTTGTAAGATATAGATATTCTCCCTTACCTGAAGTGATCTTCTGTTGATTGTCCTTTGAAGTTCAGATATAGCGTCTATGCCGCTGGTATCTATTGCTGTCACCGCTGAAATTTTGGTGAACAACTCCAGTTAGACTAGTTTAATCATTATTTGAGTTGCAACTTTTGATAATGGATGATTTTAAGTTGAGATCGGATATGGCTGAATCACATGTCAAAAAAGTACTTGCATATATACCAGTCATGTCCAGAATTACACATTTCAGTTCACTTTCATTGCTTTCTCGGATTCTCCCTTCCTCTTCCCGGACCCATCTTGCAATCCTGGAATTGGAAGCAATAATATAAGAGCAATCGTGACAGAAAATACTGACGAACTAATTATATACCTTTCTTGGAGATAAGTTGAATTTGCAAAAAATATGGGAGATTCAATGCTTATAATGAGGAAGGATGGAACCCTTGATGCACTCTCATAACGACTGAGGC
Organism: Swietenia macrophylla; assembly: GCA_032401905.1. Taxonomy (NCBI): domain Eukaryota; kingdom Viridiplantae; phylum Streptophyta; class Magnoliopsida; order Sapindales; family Meliaceae; genus Swietenia; species Swietenia macrophylla. The sequence continues at coordinate 2,811,981 of CP135561.1, read as the reverse complement.
TTTGGAATATCTGAGTTCCTGGAATGTTCCCCAGAGCCAATGTGTTTGGCCTTGTCACATGGAGAATAATCTTGAATACTGAAACTCCAATCTGAATTTTCACGGGAAAAAGGGTGTCCATTATTTATGTTCTCCAGGATAAAGTTTTTCTTCCACAAGCTATATGGAGCATTAATAAGTAGTAATAGGTAAGGAATAGAAGATTTATTACAGCTATGGCGAGCCCTATCTGAACAGAGATAAATAGAACACCAAAGAAGGAGCAAAAACAAGCAATGAAATCAAGTTTATCAAGCTTCCACAATCGAAGTGCACCCTTGCAGTCAATCAGTCCAATAACAGCAGTCATGATAATCGCTGATAAGATAAAGTTTGGTGTGTAGTAAAATAGTGGCATGAGAAAAAGTAGTGTTATGAGCACCGTTGCTGCCATAACTACGTTTGACAAGGCTGTTCTTGCCCCAGCATTGTAGTTTATAGCAGATCGGGAAAAAGACCCTGCAAAAGTTGTTTTACAGTTGTTATAGTCAATGAGTTTAGTTTTCGGGAGACAAAATAATGCTAAGTAAGACGAAAATGTAGCAGGGATATTGCCTGCAGAAACATAGCATGAACAGCAACATCCGACAATATTCATAACTCCGATTGCAATCATTTCTTTGTTTCCGTCCACTTGATAATCTTGCAGAGAAGCAAATGTTCTTCCAACTGCAATAGCTTCCTGTGATTCCGAACAGGCGGAAAAAAAAACCTATAATGAGTATCTTCAGAGAGATTGAATTCAGTGTGAATGTCATTAGAGTTTGAGGCTATTTACAGTGAGAGATAAGAGGCCTGTTATAATGCCTGTTTTGACAGCAAGGAGTAGATGAGGGCCATGGAGATATAACTTGTTTGCTGACGGTGGGTTCACACCCTTTGGCAAATCACCAATCTGTTGGACAACATTGAACTTCAAGCTCAATTCAAACCAATTATTTTGCAAATGCAAGCAAATCAGTTCTGCATAAGAAAGAATAAAGCTAAGTCCTGAAGGGATACATATTCTTACTGTTGAAACATGCTCAAATTTGGATTTTAGTAGAAAGATGAAAAGAGTTGACAGAATGACAGATGCTAATGGAGCTGCTGCTGAAATCCAGAAAAGGTTCTGTTTTCTCCTGCTCTGAAATTTTGAAATCCAATTTCACAAACCATTTCAGTTTCAGGGATAAACTCATAAAAATGATCTGGCAAATTTGAGTTGAGAAGCAACATTACTATACTCACCATAAATCTGGCTGCCAGTAGAAATACTAGAAAACAGAGGCCTACTACAATTGTTTCCCAAGTCCACTGCATATGAAAGAAGCTTAGCAAATTCAAATCACACTGTAGTTTCCTTCTCTCAAATGCATGCTTAAATATTTAAGTAAGGATGCTATATCGTGCTTAACAAGATGTTTTCTTCTGTTTCTTACCTCCTTTATGTGACTGAAAACAGACTCCAAAACTGGAATAATTTCCATCTCAGTTGTGAAATGAGTAATCCCAAGTAATCCTTTGAGTTGCTGCAGGGCCACAATAACTGCTGCTCCAGCCATGAATCCTATTAGAGTTGCCTTTGATAGAAAATCTATCATGAAACCTAACCTATAAAGATCCAACCAAAATCAGTTTAAGAATTTATTAAGCCAATAGAGTTCATAAATTTTAGAGGTAGTTTGATCCAATAAGCCAAGTAACTGGATCTAATTTAAGCTATTACTATCAAACCGAAAAAGTAATAATAAGCCAAATATTAAACCTTAATTTCAGAAGATAATTGGTGGTTCATACCTAAAAAGTCCCAATGAAGTCTGAAATAAACCCGCAAAAAGACTGGAAGTCAGAGCTAGTCGGAGGTAGAGATCTTTCTCCTTAGTACTAGAAACTACTTCGTTCAGCATTGACCCCATAACCAACGATGCTATCGAGACTGGACCAATTCCAAGATGTCTTGAACTTCCAAGAACGGTATATATCAATGGTGGCACAAAGCTTGAGTCTGGAGATCAAATTACATATGATTAATTCTTTGTAAAACGAGTAAACAGATCCTGAATGCGTTTATCTATCCGTATATTTTGTACAAAAGGAGTGCTTTTGTGCTTACATAATCCAATTATAGGCTCCAAGTTTGCAAGTTTAGCATAACTGATTCCCTGCAAATGCAGAAATAACATAAGTTTGTCAAGAAACCAAAATAAGAACAATGTTTTTCAAATTTTAAAAGCAAAGAAATGCATGCATGCATGGTTGACCTGAGGAATGGCCAAGCTTGCAATGGTTAGTCCAGCGATAAGATCAGATCGAAAGAGTTTAAGATTGTAACCAGGGGCCCAATGCAATATAGGAAACACGTATTGAAAACCCAGAAGAACTTTTTTACGGCAAGTCTGGTTCTTGAAAAAGTAGAGGGGATCATCTGGAAAGAAAATTTCATGCAGCTTGTTCTTGAGTTTTTGAAACGTGGTGAGACGGGGCGGCAGACAAACTTGGTGAACCTCAAACGGAGGCCTGCTGTTGTCTGTAGGGATTGTAACAAAACTTGAATTGCTGCCCGAACATTCTCTCTCTTGTTGATCGATGCTTGTGCTCATAATTTTCTCTACGGAAATGGCACAGATTTTGCAGCCACAAAGTTGAATCAATATTCTAATGAAAAGAAATCGGAGGACTTGGCTCAAATTGAGAGAGGAAGAGAGAGAGAGAGAGAGGTGGTAGTTATAAACAGTTACGCTTCGTAAGAGGAAAGTTGACGGCTCAGGTATTCACGCTCTAACTACCGTTAGTATGGAGGTTATTATAAGCACAAGCCACATACTTGTACATGAGGCAGGCACTGATATTAATAATTGCATATTTGTTGGCCAATTTAGGCTTAAATTAACTATGTCCATCGTTTCAATGGTGGGATAATCCTCCAATGAAAATTTACCGGCAGCTGTTGCATGCTTGGTCCATTCGCTTCTTCAAGTTCCTTATCACAATCTCAGGATGAAGCGCTGACGAGCCCGTTGAACTACCCAGATAGCTGAAATAAAAACTATCAGTCAGTACAGCATTTATACATAGGGTTATTTTAGATATTTTGCCAAAATAGGGAAGACTATTCAAAAAAAATTTCTACATCAACGGTCAGCAGGCTTGAATCAGTTTTTGCGGTCTGCTCTATCTTAACCGTTTATTGGATTTTGTTGTCTGAGTTGTACGGTTTAGATTGTTCAATCTTTGCGTAGGACTAATTAGCCGGACGGTCACTCTTGGGTTTTTTTTATAAAAATAGCCCAATTTTTCATTTATTTTTTATTTATAACTTCTCTTAAAAGTCACTTATATTTGAAACCAAAAATAATGTAAATGACAATTTTATCTCTGCTGTATTTTTAAAATAACAAAGGCTGCCCTTACTTCTTCGTTCCCAATTTTCTCTTTTATTTTGTCAGTTAAAAAAACAAAAATTAACCATACATAGAACAATTATCGGGTTTGTGATTACGACAATTAAGTTTTAGCAAAATCACTGTCAATTTATATTACTTTACACAAGTTTATTTTTATATTATAGATTTGATAAGTAGAAATTTGTGTTTTTAACGTGCATAATTTATGTTTTTAATTTATATTATATTATATAATTAAATTAAATTTTTTAATACACTATAAAAAATTTAAAAATATTAATTGAGGATAATAGTATGTCTATTATTTAAAATTTTTAGTGTATATTTATGACAAATATTTTCGAAAAAGATGATAAATAGTAATTCTCTCAACGATTTTTTTTTTTTTTAAATGTCAAAATTTTCAACAAAATTTATTAAGATTGTTTCGTTCTCGACAAAAAATTTTAAAATTTTAGTTTATTTAATAAAAAATTTTAAGATTTATTTATCATTCTCAACTAAAATTTTTGATTTTTTTGAATTTTTTTAATAAAAAATATTGAAATATGATTTCACTCGATAAAATTATTTAAGATAAAAATTTTCTATAATTCTCATCGAGATAAATTATTATCTCAATAAATTTTATTGAATAAAATTTGATTGTATTGAGGTGGACATGAATTTTCAACAAATATATTCAAGGAGTTATTCACTGTCAAGAATCTCAACTAATGATTGTCAAACTTTTGATAATTATTAAAAATCTTAATGAATTTTATTGAAGACAAATAAAATTTATTTTTTATTTTAAAAATATAACAAAAATAAATTCGTTATATATAATTATTTTTTTCTTAAAATATAAGTGACTTTGGAATATATAAAAAAAATTGGGCCATTTTTATAAAAAAGCCGTCATGTTTGGATCTTCACTGTTGTTCATTCGGACTTCGGAATGAGCAAACTGGCTACTCACAACCGACAGCCAACGCCAAACTTCGGGTTCAGCCGTCGATTTGGTAATATCTTTCTCTTCTCTCGTTATCAAGAAAATTGGTGATGCTTAGTGATTTTGTACAGATTTCTATTCCTCTTACAATTGATGTTTCGTTGGCAATTGAGTCTCCATTGTGAATTTCAATGGTAGTGAAAGAACTTGAAATCATGTCGATTCAATCACTATCATTTGGTCTAGGAAACATGTTGGGAGAGGAGTTGATGATATATTCTATTTCTACGCGAAATGAGATTTCCCATGGCCGCCGGCTCTGCTTGAATATCAAATATGTGTGGAATTATATCTTTTTACACAAAACCACTGTATGAAGTCTTGAATGGTTGAAGCTGCTAGAACTGGCTGTGAAATTGGACTTGATTGGTTTCATCTCTGTTCTCTCTAAGAGATGCTCAAACTTGTATGATGTGTCGCCAATGTGCCAGAGAAGAGGAACATCGCTTTATTTATTTGGGATCCAGAAACTGGATGGATGCCTCCAGTTCTTGGCGGACAGGTAATTTTTTTTTCTTAATCATAATTATGATGATTTAGAATCAGCTACTTTCTTGAGTGGTGATTTTGCTGTGTTATGGCATTCTCCTTTTGCAGTAATTGGATGCTGAAACCACTTTCATTGCACGATCTTACAATTTTTGCAATTTGGAGAAGTGGCGTCAAGAAGTTTACTCTTTATATTTTTTGTTTTTAACTTCATCTATCATGAAGCCTTTTTTATTAAATGTTTGTTAAAGGGTGGAACAATGAAAATGATGCCTAAATTGAATATATTGTCTATATCTGTAAGCCTAACAAACAAGAATGTCTTCAATCACATATCTGAGTCCTTGTTTGATTTTGTACTGCTACTTTTCAATTATAGGTTAACTGAAATGCTTCTGAGTCGGCCAAACTGGGATGTTGCTCTTTCTATAGGATGTAAAAATTGCACAGAAAAGGTATCATAGGAGTGGTTTCAGTCATTTCTCTTTAGTTTTGACATTTTCTTTGGTTAGGCCATTGAGTGTTGGATAATCTGATTGTTTTACTCACTACCTTTGTTAGTGTGTGCATAAGTTAACTAAGATACTGGCAATGTGAGATCAGTGTGCAGCATTTAGGTTTATTAGGTTCCATTAGGAAGCAGAAACCTCAAATAACTGTATATAGTTTGAAAGATACATGCGAATAAATATCAATCTACATTGGCAGTAATAATTTGCCTTATTCATTTTAGGTCACAAACAATGCTAGTCAACCACAATGCAGAGTTATTCAGAACTGCTAGTTGCACTACACAACTAGGACTACAACAAATAAGATAGCGATTATTGCTTGGTATTGAGCAGTACTCTAAAAGTATGTCAATAGTGTTGTTACTTAGGGTCATATTTCATTGATGTCTTCTCATGAAAGTGCCTTTTAAATGGTTCTTGAAAGCAATTGTGGTTCTGTAATGTTTAAAGCATGTAGTAACATTCACTGTCATCTTAAACAAGGGTCATAGCTCACTGATGTCTTTGCATGGAAGTGCCTTTTAAATCTTGAAAGCTATTGTGGTTTCGTGATGTTGAAAGGATGTAGTCATTCTTGATTTTGTAATTCAAAAAAGTTTATATGGTATGTGAATTGCTTGGGATATTTCTTAGCACTGCTTATTCTCTCATTGGCCAATACTTAGACAATGCTGAGACATCCAACAAAGGTGAAGTGAAAGCTTCAGAAGCACTTGAATCAACAAAGATGAAAGACCATTGAAAATGGAGATTACATCTTGAGGTCCGTTGCTAACTGATAGTTTTAATGTGTATGAAGTAGTGTTTTTTTTTAATCTCACTCATTCTCATTTCCTAAGTTATATTAACTTGCGATTTATATCTAACTTTAGTGTGTGAGCGTATAATATTCAAAGTTAATGGGTTATATGTACCATGTGTGATCTTAACTAGGAGTTACGGGAAAATAGAAAAAATGGGATGATGAAGAGGCTACTAAAGGGGAGACTGATTCTGTGGGTATTGTATTCGTTAAATGAAAGTGAAGGTGAGGTATAAATAATGAAGGAAAAATAATCAAACCTTGAGTCAAGTTTGAACTGTGTACCTTATCTCAATTGTCAACAAGTGGCTTCTCTTGTTGGCTTCTTATTCTTTTTTTTTTTTCCTTGTTTCTTGTCTAGTTCACCTTTTTCTGATTCTTTATTAAGCATACACTCAACAGGGTTACCAACACTAAGCTCCTCATCTTGGATTTGCCTTATTTCTGCCCAAGTCCTATGATGTTAAGTTCCTTTTCTGTTTTTCCCTTTTTTTCCTTTTTTGTGGGTGGTTTATATCATTCTTGAACAATTTTTTTTAAATTATTTGGTTGGAGCAAAAGCTTAGTCATGAACTTGGTGACTTGTTATATTGCATTGGTTTTTATGTGATTTGACTTTAAATTACATTGTCTTCATGTATCAGCTTTCTAGTCATTTTTGCTTTAGCAAATTAGTTATTTATCGCAAAATCATTGCCAATACTCTTACAAATTTCAATAGAAACACCAAAAAGTACATTTTAACTCGAACTGCTACCACTTGCATCTTTAGCTTAAGACAGATACAGAGTCTAATATTAGCCACACACCCATAAGGTCGATAGGTTGATGCGTGGGTGAAAGGCAAAACCGCCCCTACTGATAAGCAGTGTTTCAGCAGAAATGCAGAAAAATCTTATTGTGTAGATCTCCATATCATGAAACGTGACTAGATTATTTCCTTATTTACATGGTATTACATTGGTTTTATACCTGATTGAAAGTATACATTCCTGTTTATAACTTTGTGCTAAAAATAAAAGTTAAGAATTGTGAATTATCATCTGCCTTTATCTACCTAATTGTAATAACGACCATACTCATATGAGAGTTATCAGAACTTCAACATTTGATCTTATTGTCTTTCCGTGACACCTTTACCAATAGTAATGGCTGTGCCATTCCATACATGTCTTAACTGGTATGGTTCTTCATTCTCTAAAGGACTAGCCTAATGATGGACATGAATTTGATTCTGAAATATTGGGAGATATGGATTTGGTTTTTATCACTCTCTGTTTTTCAGTTAGAAAAGAGAATGAATGTGTTGCATTATGCAGAAATAACAGTGTGACAGTAGTGTGGTAAGGAAATGGTGTTATGAAAAGACACTACTGCTTTTGTCCCATGTTCAGTTGCATGTGTGGTAATCTGTTACTTAAAATATAAGTTGTCAGTATTCCTTTAGATGAAGATTTGGAATATGCCTTGTCCTCTTATTTGAATACCATTTCTTCAGGTGTAATTTGCTAGTCTTTTCATGTATTTTTTGTTGGCAATTCAACTTTTTCTTTTAGTTTTTATGATTCTGGATTCTAGAGTGAACCTAAAGAAGCACACTTTTCTGCTGTAATTGTTTTTTCTAATATTCTATTTGGTGCTGATTTGAATATCATACGGGCATATACCATGCTTTCCCATCTTCAGATACACATTATCTTCAGTTTAATATTTTAATATGGAAGGGAGAAGGAGCAGTTCAAATTCAAATGATGTCTATGGCCCTTTTTTTTTCGGCTGAGATGACAATTCTTGTGCCACATCACTAGCTCCCGTGAAGACAGCTGTCATACACTAATTTCTTTATAAAAATCCTTCACTTAACACTTTCATTTTACAAACTCTGTAATTGGTTGGCTGTTCATTGTGACAAATATTTCTTTTTCAGTAGAATCTATGCAATTATATGATGATATATAGGGTTTCTTTTTATGTTTTATTGTTGCCCTTTTGAACCTTCTCAAGTATTTAAGTGTAAACAAAAATGTTTACCAAAAATTAGAGGAAGTTACCAGTTGCCTCAAGGAGCAGCATTTCACCAATGCTCTGCTTGTGTTATCATGAAATGCTCTAACATTAAAGTTTGCGCTATTTATATTTTGGTTGGTATCAGGTCGGATTTTTTGGTGAGCAGTTTGCAAGTGGAGCCCTCTGCAGTCATTAACCCCACTTAAGATCTGCCACAGATATGTTACATGGTGTAGTTAATACTCAATTATAATGAACGGTCCATAATGTTTTAGGTGTCCCAGAATTTAGTGAGTGGGATCCATCCTTAAACAGCTCATTTTCCTTTTTTCCTTTGGTGAAAATGTTCACCTACATGCACCATGCCCTGTCTTTCTGGTGGGATCAATACATACGTTGCAATAGCTAATAATCTAGTGCTCTTCTTTTGCCTTTAAAATTTTAACTTTACCTGGAATTTTTCGTCTCATATTTTGCAGGATGACCTATATCAATTCTTTACTCAAGAACACCTCAAAAGTGTCTTATATCTCCCTGTAAGGTAAGTCATTCTTGTGACATTTTACACTTGAAGATGCAAAATGGACTTCCAAAACAAAAAAAAAAAAAAACATGCATATTCTATACTTAAATCTGGCTGTCCTGAGATGGCCATTAAGGTGAATCCAGGACCAAGTATTTCTGGTTGGTAGTGATTTGTTAGGTTAAGATAAACCAACATTATTGATCAGAAATTTCTTTCAGCATTATATAAATTAGTTGTTTCGGATGACAGAGTTCATCCCTTTCCAGGTTCAGTATGTTTTGGTTGTTTTTTTTTTTCTTTTTTAATCGATTTTGATAGTTATATTTGGTAATCATTGTTGAATAATACACCAATCATGCCCAATCATTTGAGATTCTCTCCCCCAATAAGCATTTTTTATTCACAACAGACTCATAAACAAAATTAAGTTCATTCAGAAGAATCAACTGAGCTCCCATCTTTCCTTTTTTTATTTTTTTTCTCTCATTTTCCTAAGATAAGCCAGTAGTCATTGAGGAAACTGAGTTGGCATTATTCAATGGATTATTTCCGGTTGGTCACAAGGATCCCCAAGTACGCGTTTACGGTGAATCCAACTGCAGCATGGTTAGGTTCAATATTATAAATAAATTTATGTATCTTTAATTTTCAAAACAAACAATTCTGGGTCAGAAATATTTTTAATTTTCTCGGTAGAATTCAAAATTATTGTACTTTAATATTATACTTGTACATCGTTTTCATTGTCTAACACAAGTGGTACACTATTAAACCTTGGGCGACTTTTCTCTTCTCCGAGGATAGGTTAAAGTTTACCCTCCCGAATCTTAAAGCCGGCCTAGGGCCACTGAGGAGGATGATGAATTTGTTCGATCCCAGTGCAACTTGCCCAAATGTAATAGGACATTCCCGCTACTTTCAGTATAGTGGAAATCGGAATAGGATACCCCTTTTTGGATTTTTGTTTGTGGTAAATTATCGTTTGGAATGTCAACATCCAAACAGCCGAGAAGCCCAATTGGAATACAATCAATGTTAAGTTTTAAGTGAAAATGGCCATGGCACGGGCATCTTATCTTGAGGAAAACAAAGGCCTTGCTGTCCTTTTGAGTTGGATAAGACGAGAAACCACCAAAAAGTTGAGAAACCACCACATGGCACACCCTAAAACACAGTCGTATTTAGGGACCACCAGGAGTTATTTTGTCATTTCATGATTTCCTACTCTAACTATTTTTAGTTTTTTTATGTACCAAACTCCACTTAATCTTGTCATCATCCAAAAAATTTTTCATAAAATTACAATAACTGGATGGTATACATCCACTTCTGGCTGAAATATTTAAAATATAAAATAAATAATTTTAAATAAATAAAATTAAAATAATAAAAAATTTAAAATTATACGTATAAAATTTAAAATAATTATTATAAAAATTAAATATATTTTATTTAATATATTATATTTAAACCTAAGTCAATGGACTCTTATCATACCAACTCTAGTAATAAAATTGGTAGTCCTTTTTCTCTAAAACAATACCAGATGATTGAAAACTTATATTTAAATGTTGTGTGTTTGGTTTGAATTAATATTATAATTTTGAATGGTTGTTGGACATTTTTAGAAATTTCTAGAGTCAATTATTTTACAAAATTATTTTTATCTTATGCTTGGCGTTACTCTGTTTTCAGCCGCTGCATTGAATACTACTGTGTATCCGCACAACTAAAAGTGAAAAAAAAGGAGATGGTGGAGAGTAATGCGCTGCAACGAGGACTATTAATTAACAGCAACAAACGAGAAAGTCTTGGTATATTAATATAGTTAATATTATAAAATTAATAAAAAATAATTAAATATAAAAATAAAATATATTTTTAATTTAATTTAATTATTTATTGTTTAATTTTATATTTTATCATTCAATTTATCAATTTTTTTAATTATTTCACCGCATCAAAATAGTGATGCGGTAGAGAGGGCATACGATAAAATTGTGGGGTCCATTGGGGGAGCCATATGATTTTCTTTCTTGATGGTGGGGCCCATCATCCAAACGTACAAAAACAACTCAGCTCCCTCTGCCGACGATATCCAACAAGATAACCGTGGCCGCGCTCGTGAATTACGGGTAATTTGAATCCGTAATTTCCGCCAATTTCTTTTACTATTTCTTTTCTTCGCTTTCCCACTGTATACGTTTCTCTTTTCGCTTTTCGGTGATTACAGTATTTGCCACTTTGGTGCACCTCACAGCAGTGGATCATAGCTTTATAAATTTTGCACCTAATTTTACGGAGTTAAATACTGTACCTACCTTTCTAATTTCTATGCATCTTAAATTTCTTCCACCTACATATGCCACGTGTATCATAAATGTCAAAAAAAAAAAAAGGCCATGGGTATGCTTGCGTATTACACGTGTCATGACTCGGCGTCACAGCTGGCTTTCGCGGCTGGCATTTGTCGGGCCTCGCTGTCTCACCTGTCCCGCGTGGCTGAAGGGTCCCGCACGGTCTTCGGACTAGCCGGCACGCGGCTGCCGTTAGCATTCAACACAAGTGGCGTTTTATTTACGGAGGAGAGGCGTCGGGTTCGATTGGATTAGAGCTATAAGAAAAAATCAAACAGTTTAATTGTCATACAAGTTATTCAGAATGATGTATTAAAATTTTCACTTTGAATCTGACAAATGAATTAAAAATTTTAATTCAAAGATAAATATTCAAATAATTATATTTAATTGTAATTTTTTTACATTAAATTTTAAAATTATGGTTCATTAATTCAAATTATAGTTGGTAAATTCTCCTGTCATATGTAGATTTAGAGGCGAGAATGCTTTTCATTTTCCTTGTTTTTGACCACATGATTCCGAGTGAAGCATTCAAAAACTAGGTAGTTATCAAATCTCATCAATGTTTTAAGATTACAAACAAACTGAACTTTTACACAATAACCATGTAGAAATGGATTTTAAAAATAATAATGTTAGTATAAAATTAAAAGTATTTTTTGACCGCGTGATTAAAAAATTCAAACCGTAAATATACGTCACCAAGAATTCCATGAACACTTGAAAGTTATAGGTTTTTATTTAGTGTAGTGGCCACATCTAGATTGGGAATTTTTTTACTTTCAACCAAAAACCAAAAAGCAATTACTTGTAATATTTAAAAATTAATTCTAATTAGATCAAATATATTGTAAAGATTATTGTTTATGTATTTCTCCAATAATATTTTAAATTTTACTATTTTAGGCAATTTTATTATTTATACGTAAATTTTTAAAAATTAAAAATAATTTTTTACTCCTATCTAAAATTTCAATAAGTAAACTTCATGCAATATCATATTACTCAAAATATGTAGTATAATTTATTTATTTATGAATTACGATTAGTGTTAATCGTAAAAGTCAAATAATAAAATAAAATAATTTTGACATTCTTATTTATTAAAAAAATTTTAAAAAATATTTTTAATAAAAAATATATTTATTTATCAAAAAAATTAAAAAAAAATAATTAAATTTTTTAATTTTTAAATAAATAAAAATTAAAAGGAGAATTTAATTGTTTGACCTAGTTGAACTGAGCAAAAAATAATATTCTCACATTTATTATTATTAATAAATGCCAATATGCGATTGTCAATGTCAACAAAGACTGCTTCGCTTAATCCCCGAATTCGCATACCAATTTGTAGACTTCCTATTCTATCAACGTCATCCAATCACATTCACATCAATGTAAAACGAGAAAGCGCGTTCATTGTGCTTCACAGTCCATTGATCCTGAAGGGGCATTGTAGTCAATTGTTAATTTGTTACACATGACGTGGTCAGCGTTGACGCGTTACTCTGATGCGGTGCACCTCATGCCACCGGGACCCTCTGCAGCGCCGACGATCCAGCCGTGCATGACGTGACAAGTGGGTCCCCACACAAAATTACTTTGTTTGATTTCGCTTTCTTTACGTCGGACACCTTTGATTTGCGTCCCTGTGGGCCCCGCTAACCCCCTGATCGAAACGGCACCTTGTAATATACTTTGCTTTCGTGGATTGGAATTGAATCGGTATGGTGCACTGTTAAATGAATTATCTGTTAAAGATCACGATCATGATGTGATGATCATGGCCGTGATGTGGACGCGTAACATGCATGGAAGCATCTCTTTCATCTTTTACCGGGTCATAAACGCTGTTTGGTTTCAGAGATTTATAGATGGTAACGCATGTCTTAAATTCGTTTATTACGTTAATCTGTCTTATCTGTTGGTTATTTAATGTCCGAATTTAATCCAGCCAAAAAGCAAGATGACGTTTAAACAAATTAAAGGAGGAGATGCTAACGTCCGATACGCGCTTATGTAAGCATGAATGTACTGTATCATTGCCGTTAGCTAGGATGCATTTTACGTTACAAACAATTCAAACATGATTGATTGATTGAATTGCCACCGCGCAGAGCGTTACTACTTGGACTCTTTTTGTTTGTAATTTTAGAACTTGAAAAGAGAGGGCAAGAATGCAACATGCCAAAGTTAAATGTACCCTCGTAAAGTGAAAATATTAGGAACTGAGGTAAAGCCCAAAAACAGTTGCTCTAGGCTCTGTGCCCGCCTGCCTCCATGGTAAAGGAGCGGGGTCAGCGATGTCATTTCATATAAAGTCACTGGCAGTTTATTTACTCAAGGAGTCGTCTGATTTGACAGGAGAACATCTAAACACACAAAAACAACTCCACCACCCGGCTTAAAAGTGGATTCATGCCCCTGTCCCTCTGCCCTTGGTCCACCACCACCACCACCACCTCTTTAACCAAAATCTCGTGATTCATTTTATAATTCATAATCACTCGTGATATTAACCGATTACTATTTAAGAAATAAAAAACCCGACCGGTTCATTTTTTCCCCGGGTCAACGCTCGCCGGAACAAGGAATCATCCACAGTCCACACAGACTCCTCTTCCAACAACTTTTCATTATCATTATTATTATTTTGTAACAACTTAGTAATTTTAAAAAATACTACAATTATTTATATTACTTTATTATAAATGGGTTGTTATTATGATTATTATTCTTTAACTTCAACTTGACGTGTTGATGGGGAATGGGTTTCAAAAAGAATAAAGTCTACCTTCTTAAGAGAGAGAGAGAGAATCTGGTTGGGTTTGAGCTGTGATTTGGCTGTCTCTTGATGTATTATTTTTCATACACGTACGCTCTTTCTTCCTCACGCTGCCACTCAGATCTCTCCAAAGTCCCTAGAAAAAAAACCCCACCCTTTCTCTCTCCTGAAGCAAAAGCCAAAGCCAAATCCCACATTTGCCTCAGATCTCAAGGTGAACAAACACATTTCTGCAACTCCTATTTGCAGTCTCTTCTGGGTTTGCAAGGAGGGGAAAGGAAGAGCTTGAAAAAGAAAGTGGCATTTGGTAAATCAGATGTCTCGAGTGAGATGAAGAAGACCCACTTCAACCTCCATTCTTCTCTTCTTCTCTCACTTCTCATTGTCTTCTTTTTTAGCGCAGTATTGTGCTACAGCTCTGCTGCTGAGCAGGTTGCTGCGATTACTAGCCATGGAGGTCTCACCGATGCTGAAGCACACTACATCAAGCATCGCCAACTTCTGTATTACAGAGACGAGTTCGGTGATAGAGGAGAGATGGTCACTGTGGACCCGTCTCTTGTCTTTGAAAACCCCAGAATCAGAAATGCTTACATAGCATTACAAGCTTGGAAACAAGCTATTCTATCTGATCCTTTCAATTTAACTGGTGATTGGGTTGGATCTGATGTCTGCAACTACACTGCGGTTTTCTGTGCTCTTGCCCCCGATAACAAGACGATCAGAACTGTCGCCGGCATTGATCTAAACCATGGTGATATTGCTGGCTACTTGCCTGAAGAGCTTGGCCTGCTTGTTGATCTTGCATTGTTTCATATCAATTCCAATCGGTTTTGTGGGACTGTTCCTCGCAAGTTCCAGAACCTCAAGTTACTGTTCGAGCTGGATCTTAGCAACAACAGATTTGCTGGTAAGTTCCCCAAAGTTGTTCTCAAGCTGCCTCAACTCAAGTTCTTGGATCTTAGATTCAACGAATTTGAAGGTACTGTACCCAGAGAACTTTTTGACAAAGATTTAGATGCAATCTTTATCAACAACAATCGCTTCAGATTTGAAATTCCAGACAACTTTGGTAACTCCCCGGTTTCAGTAATCGTCCTGGCCAACAACAAATTCCATGGCTGTGTACCTTCAAGTCTTGGTAACATGTCAAGATTAAACGAAATTATCCTAATGAATAATGGGTTAAGATCTTGTTTGCCACCAGAGATAGGGATGCTGAAGAATTTGACAGTATTTGATGTGAGCTTCAATCAACTGTTGGGTCCGTTGCCAGACACAATTGGTGGAATGGTGAGCTTGGAACAGCTCAATGTGGCTCATAACATGCTCTCTGGTACAATTCCAGCCAGCATTTGTCAATTACCAAATCTGCAGAACTTCACCTACTCCTACAACTTCTTCACTGGGGAGCCGCCAGTTTGCTTGAGTTTACAATCTTTTGATGACAGAAGGAATTGCTTGCCAGCAAGGCCAGCACAACGGTCGGCAGCGCAATGTAAG
Source organism: Swietenia macrophylla (assembly GCA_032401905.1). Taxonomy (NCBI): domain Eukaryota; kingdom Viridiplantae; phylum Streptophyta; class Magnoliopsida; order Sapindales; family Meliaceae; genus Swietenia; species Swietenia macrophylla. The sequence continues at coordinate 2,796,578 of CP135561.1, read as the reverse complement.
TCATTCTTGTCCAAGCGAGTGGATTGTTCTTCGTTTAGATGTAAGCCTTTTGTTCCTACTTTGCCGCCGCCACCTCCGCCTTCTCCACCAATGCCCGTGCCTTCACCTCCTGTTGTGGTGCCCTCTTCGCCACCGCCTCCACCACCAGTTGTAATACCACAATCACCACCTCCACCCTCACCTCCTCCGCCTGTTCTTTCACCGCCACCGCCACCGTCACCGCCACCACCCTCGCCTCCCCCACCTCCTCCACCGGTTTACTCACCCCCACCGCCACCACCTTCACCTCCTCCGCCAGTTTACTCCCCGCCACCTCCACCGCCTTCACCACCTCCGCCAGTTTACTCTCCCCCACCTCCACCTCCTTCACCACCTCCGCCCGTTTACTCTCCACCACCACCTCCACCGTCACCCCCCCCCCCGCCCCC
>CP135561.1:2722354-2796067 GCA_032401905.1 Swietenia macrophylla | reverse complement strand
CCCCCGCCACCGCCCCCACCAGTTTACTCACCCCCACCCCCGCCAGTTTACACTCCACCACCATCACCACCATACTGTGTACGCTCTCCACCGCCGCCGCCACCAAATTCACCTCCTCCTCCATTATTTTCTCCGCCACCACCAAACCCCTACATTTATAGCTCACCGCCACCACCATCACCACCCCCACCACATCATTCACCTCCTCCGCCACCACATTCACCCCCACCTCCTATTTATCCCCACTTATCACCACCGCCACCTCCACCAATTCATTCACCACCACCTCCATCACCGCCACCTTGTATAGAACCCCCTCCACCCCCTCCACCATCACCATGTATAGAATATTCACCACCCCCACCACCATCGCCGTCACCACCGCCACCAATTCATTACAAGCCCCCGCCATCCCCATCCCCACCCCCACCACCGCCACCTGCAATTTATACTTCTCCGCCGCCGCCGCCACCACCAGTTCATCACCATTCACCACCACCACCGGTTCATTACAATTCTCCACCACCGCCATCACCGTCGCCTCCACCTCCAATTCCTTGTGAAAACCCGCCCCCACCAATTCATTCACCACCACCTCCATCACCGCCACCTTGTATAGAACCCCCTCCACCCCCTCCACCATCACCATGTATAGAATATTCACCACCCCCACCACCATCGCCGTCACCACCGCCACCAATTCATTACAAGCCCCCGCCATCCCCATCCCCACCCCCACCACCGCCACCTGCAATTTATACTTCTCCGCCGCCGCCGCCACCACCAGTTCATCACCATTCACCACCACCACCGGTTCATTACAATTCTCCACCACCGCCATCACCGTCGCCTCCACCTCCAATTCCTTGTGAAAACCCGCCCCCGCCACTACCCCCATCTCCGGCCCCGCCAATTGTTTATGAAAGTCCACCACCTCCGGCCCCAGTATACGAGGGGCCATTGCCACCAGTGATTGGAGTCTCATACGCTTCACCTCCGCCACCACCCTTCTATTGATTCTTTTGAGAATTTTCCTCCTCTAACCTTTTATATATCAAGACGAACAAATTTACAAGTTACGGCTTCGATCTTCCTCATCTCTTGGGCAATTCTCATCGCTCGTGGAGGAAGAAGAATAAAGAGATTGAATTGGAATTAAACAGTCTGTGCAGTTGTTGGAGTTAAATTGATCATCCTGTCAATGGTCTCGTAGGAAAAAAATTTGGAGAAAGAGGTCAGGAGAAAGAATTGAGAGAAAGATAGAGGTAAGAGGAGAAAGTTTCTCCATATTTATTTGAATTGTTATGGATATTTGAGTTGTGAAATAAAAATGGCAGAGAAAGAGTTTTAGGTTGCAGAGAAAGTGTATGTATAGAGATGAATTCGTGATCACTATCATCACGGCTTACAGATGGCTGTAGCAGTGCCCAGTGCTACTGCTGCTGGTGCCAGGGATGGTGGTGGTTTGTGGGTTTTTATTGTTATTATCTCTTCTTTTAACTATCATACTTTTGTTTCTTTTGCTTTCCATTTTATAGTATAATCATGAACATTTTATCTGTATTTGATTCCAGAATTCATGTCATTCCTTTCTATTCTGTCATTTTCATTTGTGAATCCATTTCTGTTTCCAGTTATCCATGTTCTTGTCCTTGAAATGTCTATCTCATTACGCAAATGAAGTGTATGAAGATATCCATGCTTGGAACTTGTCTACCGTTAGTCTCGGTATAATTTATGAAGTGTGTGATTAGTCCTCTGTGCGGGTGATCCGTTTGCTTCTCGATGTTTGACATCGAACAACTATTTCTGGCATATGGGAGAAATTATTATTATGTTATCACCTATTCGCTGTGATCCTTGTGGCCTATGGTTGTTTTTCATTGTTTTGGTTTCTTCAAGTCCCAGAACTTCGCTCAACGCAGCAGGTTCGAATCGGGATCTTGGTTCAGTGGGACCTAAATTGCATATTCCAATCTCCCCGTGAATGTTGGATTCCAATTCTTGATTTGATTATTGTTTTTGGGATTGCTTCTCATGTGCTCCGACTAACATTGGTTTGAAGTTTTGGTTTTTGAATTCAAACACTGTTTAATTCGCGCTTAAACGCTCTTCTTTCATTGGAATGTGAAAAATTGATGTTGCAAAGCTCATCAAAAGCTTATAAAAGTTGTAGGACAGTCAGCCTAGAACTAGTCTCTTTCAGATCGTTTTCCTCCTGTGAATGCATCATTGCGTTAACCCAGTTTGACTGTAAAACTGTGTCAGGTTTCCCCACTCCCAGGTGTCTTCTTTCCATATAATTTCCTTTTCCATTATGAATCTTCAAGTCTAAGTTCCTTGATTGCTTTGACGTGGTTGTGATGTATGGCTGACTTTGTGGAACCTTCTTTTCTATAGTTAACCCTCCGGTATGGGGAACAGTCAGCGAACAAATAATTGTTTGCTATTATACAATATCCAAAAAAATATACGTGAACACCATACCACTTTGGTCCACCACCATTACCGTTGCCAAAAACCAAATCAACCAGCGTTGCCCCAGTTTTTGACAATGAAATCAAATCTGTTATGCTGCCGCTGTGATCGCCTGTAAAATGAAGCTTATAATTTCTTATTGCAAACGTAAATGGGGCAGGGGCGCTGTCTCTAGATTGAAAAAACCCGCCACCATGGGAAAGTTAATAATCCTTCTAAAGGGCCTACTTTGCATGTGAAATTACAAGTCTCTTCTCGCTGAGAATTTATTTCGCATGGGTGGTGGGCAAACGCATAAGACTTTCGCGGGGGCTCTCTTTCCATTCCTAACAAATTTTCTTTAGAAAAATAGGTAAAGAGTTGCTTTCTTAATCTGGTCTGGCAGCGATAGCGGCATGTGCATCGCCACATCTGTTGCTTTTCTTTACACAATTTCATTTGCTTTATTTATTTTTTTGAAAAAAATAAAGTGATGAGCGGTCGCTTTTGCACCGATTATGCCTTCTGAATGTCACATTCAATTACTCCGCGGTTCTTTATTTTGTGTTCTACTTTATTTTGCACTTTCACACTATTCTTTCCTCGTTGGATCATTGTTTTTTAACCATATTTGAAGGACAAATGGTGAATTCTTGGGATTCCATGTTTATTGTTATCTATTGAAGGTTTTATTATTTTCCGAAATAAATTTTAGATAAAATAATTTTATTACAATTAATATTATTAATACAGTGATATAATTCAATTAATGAAATAAAATAAATATATTAATTGAGGTGGATAAAAAAAGTCATAAAATTTTTTATTATATTAATTAAATAGTAAAATTTTTTATTAATTTTTTAATTTATTACTAATAAATATATTTTTTATTTTATTAATTAAATGATCTCACTTCGTCAATAATACTGATGTGATAGGGCTGTTCTATTTGAAACTATCTACTCTTTGATATTTATAAAAATTTTAATTTATAATAATATTTGTAAAAAGACATACTTAATCACTCTTTAATCTAATCAAAAGACATATATACTCCTGTCTTATTTATTTTTTATAGATAAAATCTTACTTTGTCCATTCTTATTTAATTTTTAGAGTGTATTTAAATTTATTTTTATAAAGTATTAATGTATTTTTAATATTTTAATCATAAAAATTTTAATTAATTTTTAAAAAATATTTAAAATAATTTATATGAATTCTTTAAAATTTTACAATACACTTATTTTGATTTAAAAATATTTTAAATAATAAAATTAGAATAATTTTAATATTATTATTAATGCATACCATTTAAATATTTATATAATATAGTATTTTTTAATATATATTATCAATTTTATATAGAATAGTAAATCACTATCAATTATCTTATTAGATAATTGATAGTGTATACGTGTGTGTATAATTAAAATTTTTTAATAAAATATTATTTTATTTATTTTAACAAATACACGTAATAAATTTTAAAAATTAAAAAATTAAATAAAAAATAAATAAATTAAATTTATTTACAACAACAAACAAATTAAAAATTTATTTATCTTTTAGTTAAGTTAAACGAGAGGTAAGTATGCATTTATACAAATTTTATTACAAAGTAAAATTTTTGTAAATTTAAAAAAAATATATAACGGATAAAACCCTTGTCCATTTATGCATTTTCCAAGGAGAACAAAACTTGTAAAACGGCAAATGTCTCCCATGTGCTTGCAAGAGGTTAGCTTACTCTTCGCATAACACAACAGAGATACTCCTCGCACATAACAGGCAATCTGGATCACTTTCCCAACAATGAAATACTAGCGAATGCCATTAAATTAGCCATTGTATTGTCAGTTCTAAGCTCAAATCATACTGTTACAAATCCAAATTACTAGTTACCTCCTATAGTTTTCACATAAAAATTTGAAATTAAAAGGCATTTAATGATACGATGCAAAGACATCCCACCATATGATATTTTTTATATAACAAAAAGTGGGTCTACTTGGATGATAGTCACATGGGATGTTATGGCTTTTCAGATCATCAATATATAATGTAAATGCTATATAAGTTGTTAGGTTTGACTTATTTTCATTAATCCAAATGTGATATAACCTTCATTTAATTGGAGCTCCATAGACAGCCTGTGATTAGGTCAAATTTATTAATACCATAAAGCCAAGAGATGCTAAAATGTAACACCTTAAAATAACTGGATAAATTTCTTCACCAAATCCTCATGATCTGAAGCTTTCGTCTTCTTCCTTCTCTTAAACAAGAATTATCAAAAACAAACTGTTAGTACAAGGAGAAGATCATATTACATTGGAATCTTGATTAAAGGTAATTGTTATTAGGAACAAGATTAGTTCACCAGCAGAAGCAGTGCCGGATGTGATGGGATGGGCGGCCAAACCAAATTTTAGTATTCTTTTTTTAATTATTATCAGAATTCCGCCTTAGCCCGTATTAATACGAGCCCAAGCTCAGTTTGCAGTTCTCACATTCTTGGGTCTCAAACAGTAATAATTAGTGTTACTAACTGCACCTCAGTTGAATCGGACTACACACCGACATTTTGAAAGAGTGTGGTCTCTTCAGTAATGTTCTAAATGAACCACACAATTAATTTGTTACTTAGTGCACCCTAGTTCACTGTGATTATTTGTTGATACCGAAGTGCTTTTTTACTTTTTAGTTAAACAATCAAATAATTAATTTAACACTAAAAGCAGCTGCATGGTCAAAAACAATTAAAGAAAATTTCTAGAATTAATCATATTTATAATTTTTTTACTAAATTAATTATATTAAAATTAATATTAATAAAATAAAATTTTATTTTTATTTTTAAAATTTAACAAAATCGATTTTTATTAAAAAAAAATTACCGCACGTCATTGTATAATTTTAACCGGAACAACTGTCTGAATTACCCCCATCATTGCAATGTGACATATATAGTTCAATGATTATCAGACGTGCCTAATTTCTCATGATAGTCATGCATGCTCGTGCTTCCTAAGTGAAATGTCCATGCTTTGTAAGTGAAGTGAAAATAATTTTTACTAAAAGTAAAATAGAATTTTTATGTGTGTAACTTTTTATGGGTAACAACACAGAGAAATGTCCCCTAGAAAGTGACAGAATTGACACTCTGAAATATCACTTTTTATTCCTTTGATTTGGTACTCTATTGGCAATTCCACCAAACCAAGACAATGGGATGATTTAAGCAAATTTAGCATGCCTCATATTTAAGGCTAATATTCCAAATTATTACAATTTGGAACAGAAATAAGAAAAAAGAAATCATTGCATGGGTTGATAAGATATAACCCCAAAACGTTCAGCATAATTAGTACAAACATCATTACGTAAGGCACGCATCAAACTTTTTACCTTTGGAGTGAATCATCTATCAACTTCTAATTGCACTCCACGAGCCAAATCTCAACCGTCTGATACACATAACTTTAAATTCTTGATCTACGCTAAAGCACCGTAAAGTTTCTCGCCGTTAAGATACGGAATGTAGTAGCGGAAACAGGAAGCTTACGGCGGGAAAAAAGAAGAAGCTAGCAAAGCTTCAAAAGCTATATATTTGTCTCCCTTGCTCTCTCTCTCTCTCTCTCTCTGTTATTGTCTCAGAGAGATCGAGAACGAACGTGAGAGTTTGAGGAGTTTCTGGAATAAACAACCTCCTCCGTCATAGATCGATCTTCAGCTTCATCGCCAACCGCATGCATTTTCAGGTAATCTATATCAAACTGCATTCTCTATCTCTCGAGTCTCAGCGAGTCGTGTCATTTGATTCTTGAGACGTTGTCGTTTTTGCATCTGTTGAGAGCTTCTGGTTCGAGATTCTTTTGATCTCTATCGCCTAGAGATCGCCTCCAGATCTCTAGGTTATAATGCGAGGATCATCGATCTTAGCATTAAACAATAATGCAATTTCTTATATTGTTTTTTTTTCTTGAATTTTTTTATTTATTTTTTTCATTCATCTCCGTTACTGTTTCTTTCACCATTGTTCTTCGTAGTTGCAGAAAATCGCAAATGAAAAAATAAATAGAGAATACAAGCCATTTGATTTGCGATTGAGAATTTACACTACACGAAGGCAATAAAACTAGCTTAATTAATCTACTCGTAATTTAAACCAGCATTAGGATTTTTTTTTTTTATTTTGAAATAATTATCCTTGTTCTCAGTGAGCAAGCGAAAAGTAAAGTAACAGTGAATTTTATGAAAATTTATCTGTTATCTTTGTTGACTTTTTGTTCTTCTTCTGCTGCACCGCTAATTTCGATATTGTTTATTTTAAATCACAAATCCCTATGACGAGAATTCGGTTCTCTAGCGTCTTCCTGTCCCAATCTAGTGCCATTTTTTGTTCTCAGAACAGACCACAGAGAATTGTTTTTACAGGGTTAGCTCGCCTTAGACGACTTGCAAGTGAAAAAAAGATTCCCTTTACTCCTTGGTGCTCACACGCATCCCAAGGAGTTTAGCGATTCATAGGTATTTTAAAATTCTTTTCAAGTACTGTTCATCAAAATTATTGTGTTGTATGTGCGTGAGTTGTGACCCTCAAATAAAGGAACATTGCTAGCCAGAATATTCACGCCTAAAATTTGACCAGTAGCTGAGTGCTATACGATTCATTAAACGTGGCGTCACGATCTAACGGTCGTGATTAGATCTATCAAAGTTAAAGAGTATACCTATCTCTGCAATGCGCGTATTTTCTAACCAATCTTCATCCTCCTTATAAAAAATATTTTTGTTTAATGGATCACCGGTTCAAGCAAGGCCGTGCGCATTTTTTGGTTGATGGCACGTGATTGATTTAGTGAGTAATCTTGTACCCGTGGCACATATTCGTTTCATCATTAAATTTGTCTGCGGAGCTGAGTCTAGTATAACTTTGGCAGCCTGTCTTGTTAGACAGGCCCATTCAATAGCAAGCAACATTATAGCAAGTTTCATCTCGCAAACTTGAAGAGTGGAATAGATTTTAGGAGCCTATATCAAGTCAAGAAATCTATAGATCACGAGCCAGTAATAACTAGTTGAACCCAAGTACAGTTTTATTAGTGGTTTCCAAACTTCCGTATTACATACTTCCTGTTTTGACACTTAGTTAACATTTTATGGGTCTTTTACGATAAATTCGATTGTATTTTCTGCAATGCAGGTGAAGATCAACTGAAACAATGAAATTCATTGCTTCTTTCTATTGATGCTTTTATGTGATGAAGAGTTGTCCTGGGTCTAAGGAGGTATGGAGAGCGGAACAAGAAATGGCAATGACAGGCGTTCTATATTCAAGGAGGACTCATGGTTTAGCCAGTTTCGCAATGTCTCCAATCCTTGGATGGCCAGATATGTTTATGGGTTGATATTTTTAGTTGCAAACCTACTAGCATGGGTAGTTCGAGATTATAGCAGCGCAGCCTTGATAGAAGTGGAAAGTAAGATTTGCTTTTTTGTTTAGCTCTTGTTTAGCTCTAGTGCATTATAACACTGGTTTTCTGATTCTAACTTGCTTCATCAGCTACTATATTTTAGCGATTAAAAAACTTTTTGTGCCCGACTATGGTTAAAGTTGGCAAAATTTTTCACAGCATCAGAGATCCACCACCGAATTTAGAATATAGTTTGTTGATTATATCACTGGTTTTTATGCTAGCCCATATTTGGTGACTCTGGTGCAGGACTAAAGAGTTGCACAGGTGGGCATAACTGTCTGGGTGCTGAAGGAGTTCTTCGTGTGAGCATGGGATGCTTTGTATCCTTTCACTCATAAGCATGAAACTCAATCTTTTGTAAGAAGATAGCATTTCTGAGGTTTCTTCTTTAGACGTACAGCAGCATCCATCAAAATACCAAATACAAGGAGAAAATTGATGCTTGCTTTGGCTGATAGAACGAATTTCATAAACAGGTGGTACAAGATTTAACAAGCAAATATGTCATAATAAAATGCACAATTTCAATTTAAGAACAAGTGATTAAGAGCTGGCATAAAATATGCATCGGCATCAGTCAGATTATGCTGTCTAATATCAACGTTGATGCATGCAGACTGTTATTCTTATTCATTAACTGAATCTTAGCATCAGTACTCTGATCTTATTACAGATTGCATTATGCCTTAACTCTACATCAGATATTTTACTTCATAATGTTTCTTTCAACTGCTGGCACCTCAAAGTTGCAAGACTCCAGGGATTCGTGGCATTCTGGATGGTGGTCTGTTAAGATAGTCCTGTGGATTTCCTTGACACTCATCCCATTTCTAATTCCTTCTTCCTTTATTCAACTTTATGGTTCGTGAGGTTCCGTTATAAGTAGTCCATGTTCATTTTTTTTTTATTTTTCTAACTTATGTCATTTTGCATGTAGAATCTAGTTGGCTTTTATTTTCATTACATAGATCATGCTTTTAATGAATTTTCTTTTTCATGTATTTGGCAGGGGAGATTGCACATTTTGGTGCCGGGTATTATTCGTTCTTGTTATATTTTGCTGACTAGAAACATACACAATCTTGTTAGGGTTGGTTGTTCAGGAAGTTCAAGATGCTTCCCTTCTAAGTTTGGTTACCTAAACTGTCAAAAAAAATATGTTTAAATACCCTTGCAAATTCTTTTCAGGGTATTTCTCCTAATTCAGCTAATAAGCGTAATCAGTTTCATTAACTGGCTGAACGATTGTTGTCAGTCTGAAAAGAACGCAGAAAGATGGTAAGAATTTCTTCATGTTGAACCGAGGTTGTGTTGAACTTTTTTTTAGCCATTTTCCAGAAATTATGCTACATACTTTGTAGTTTTGAGTGTTACATATATTCGGCCAATATCTAGCGGCGTAGGAAAAAAGGGATTCTGACTAGGTTTTGAGATTCATTTGGATAGGATGAAACTGCTTTTGGGACAGTTAGAGCATTTTGGCAAAAGCCATATCTCTCAGGACTTGGGCAATACGATAGCCTACATGATTTGATCAATTACATTGTCAAAATTTTTACATATTCATACAATACAATAACACGTGTAACATTTTATGCAAGAGGGAGATTAAATTGTCAAACACTATGCTATCTGCACCAGCAGTCTTCTCACTTAGTTGAAAGAAACAATATCTTAATTGCAAAATCATAATGGTCATAATCCTGAGGCAGCCAAGTTGAAAGTGAACTTCATAAATGTCCATACAATAATTCCATATTGTAGCTTATAAATATAGTTATGAAAAAGGTCTACTTAAAAGTTGTCAAGTAGCTCCTCAGACATTTATTTGGTGGTCAAGCTCAGGACGGTAATTGATTATTAAAACTTTCTGATGTATTCTAGCTTATAACTGAAAGAAGATAAAAAAAAGAAAAGAAAAAAGTCTTTTCAATAGTTTGTCAGATGTATTCTAGTGTATTAGACATGTCAAGGTTTTCTATATTTTGTCATGCTTTTCAACTCATATGGATTATTGCTTTGAATGTGTTCTTTACCAATTTTTGTTGATGAGGATGATATAGAACTGCATCATTAAATGGGAGTCAAGTTCTAAGTAGGCAGTTTAATTATCTTGCAATGATTAAACATTTGATAGAGTTGTTTTGTTACAAAGAAATTTCAACTACCCACTATCTGGTTTTGATTACTTGGGTCTCATGGCTGACCAAAAATAAAATCTGGGCTGCAGTCACATCCATGTGATGCTAATTGCAACCGCTGCATATGTCATTTGCATAGCGGGGATCATCATGATGTACATTTGGTATACACCAGATTCTTCTTGCCTCCTTAACATTGTTTTCATCACATGGACATTGGTGCTCCTCCAACTCATGACAAGTGTCTCTCTCCACCCAAAAGTAAGCTCTAGTGAGCACCTTCCTTTACTTCATTCATGTGTTAATATGAATTTGAGGTTACATTGCTCATTTCTGCCCAAAACAGATAAATGCTGGTTTCTTGACTCCGGGGCTTATGGGGCTTTATGTTGTATTTATCTGCTGGTGTGCAATTCGAAGGTATGTTTTTGAAGCTTTCCTTCCAATGTTCTAACTAATTGTACTGAATGATGTTATTACACAGCAGGCTCCTTACTCGTCAGCTTTCCAAGTTCTATCATAAATTGTTTGTGAACTAAACAGTGGAAAGTAAAAGTTTCTATGCGTTTCCTCTGGCTTTGATCAATAGGAAGAGATCTGCACAGAAAGTCAATCTATATTATATTATTTTTCATTCATAGATTTATTATTATATGAAATGTAGTAGTTACACAAATGAAATGTTTAGATTCAACAGTGAATCTTTAGTTTTCTCTTCACTTTATTGATCAGATTTTAGTTTGAAACTGACTGTAAGATCTCTTTTTTTGACGGATCAAGAAGTGCTGTTTGTCTATCTTGGCAGTTTTCTTTTTCTCTGAACCCAGTTCCATTTATGTTGTTACAGTGAACCAGCAGGGGAAAGTTGCAACAGGAAGGCAGAAGCTTCAAACAGAACAGACTGGCTTACCATCATAGTAATATTTTCATCTTTCAAAAATCTTGTAGGAGTAATGAACTTTATAGAAAACCACTCTTTTAGCTCCTCACGATTTATGTTTGTTTCAAAAGTTCCTACTATCTCTAGCTTCGTTAATGCCAAAAAGTAAGATGCATCTAATCCAAGATTTTCAATCCCACCTCATGAGTAACATATATATTATGCATAAATATACAAAGAAGGTTCAATTTCAGCTTTGTGTTTAATCCAAGAAACAATTCTTAGAATATTTGGAGAAGTATTTTCATCCACTAACATTGAACATAAGACAGATTTTCATAATCAGCCTTAGTTTCACATCTTTTGTTTCAAATTAACAGTTTCTTTTTGGCATAATGATAACTCTCATATGTTGACAGAGCTTTGTTGTTGCGCTTCTTGCAATGGTTATCGCAACGTTTTCTACAGGAATTGATTCCAAATGCTTCCAGGTACTTCCCAGAGTCCACTAAACTTTTTAAATTGGTTATTGTCATTAGCAACCAAATTGTGTCTGACAGCAACTGCAGCTCAGTAAAGATGTCACACCGGCTGAAGATGATGTTCCTTATGGTTATGGCTTCTTCCATTTCGTTTTTGCCACAGGAGCAATGTACTTTGCAATGCTACTGATTGGCTGGAATACCCATCACACCATCAGAAAGTAATGTCTCCCTGTTACTAACTTGCATCTGCTACGGAATTTTACTTATTCAGTTGTTAATGCACAAACAACATGGGTTGACTCTAAATGCCATCAAATCCGATCTTTATGTATTCAAATTAGAATATATTTCCGTATAACACAAATTTCCAACAAATGGGAACATCATATAATTATCGAGTAGATGAAAAGTAACTGAATAGCGAGCAGTGATATGTTACTGTGCTTGCTCTTCTGCAGGTGGACAATTGATGTGGGTTGGACCAGTACTTGGGTCAGGATAGTGAACGAATGGCTGGCAGTCTGTGTATATAGTAAGTATTTGATAAAGAGCCAAATTTAACCTTAAATTAATTATTAATCCACTTATGATTGTGGCTGCAGTAAGGATTAATATTGGACAAAATGTTGTTACTCTGCAACTGAGAAAGATTTTATTTTTGCAGTCTGGATGCTGGTGTTTCCAGTCATTTTGAAGACCAGACAAACAGCTGAGCCTGTATAAGAAGCTCAGAGGTTCTAATTCTTTTGCAATTGCTCCATCCATGTGCCGTGCATATGCTCGCCCTTATACTAGTTGCAGATACAAGAACAAATTGCCTTGTGATTTAGAAGATCTAGGTCCGAGCATTACACGAGTACATTTGCCCATCAGATTCTTTATGGCTCTATACGAAGCAAATATTCGATCTCCAGCTCAGTTCAAGTAGACAATAGGAAAAGACGAATTACTCGTATTATTTGGACAATGCCAGTTTATTTGTAAATATGCAATTAAAAAAGAAATATGTACCGTTTCAAATCCTTGCGGGTTTCGGCCCCTGAAAGGACATCATTTTTGCTAGGTTTCCTTATTGCAAATTGGGGGACCTGGAGTTATGTTTGATAGTATTCATGGCTTATAGATAGTCATTGATTTGATTTGATATGTCATTTTGCATTTTAGATTTTGGAGGGCAACTGTTATCCTATTTCGAGTTTCGACAAGACCGTTAGCTTCTATCGTCCACATTTTTCTATTTAACTGATATGAATAGTATTTAAAAGTAAATAAATAATAGGGAAAATAACGGATGCCACGAAATTTGGAATAAATACAAATTGATTTAGCAACTTTTTGCACTCACCATACCCTTAACAGGTACCATCTTCTAACGGATTGTGGGAATAGGTTTGACAAATTTCTTAAAATCTCTTATGCTTATTAATAATATATATTTATTTCTTAAAATTTAAAATATATACTTATAAATTTTAACTACTCATATTTTTTAAAAAAATTAAAAATAATTAATGTATCAAGAAAAAATTATTTCAAAAATTTTAATCAAAATAAAAAATTACTACTATTATTATTTAAAATTCAAAATTATTTAATTTCTATTTCTAATTTTATTATAAATCTATTTAATCAATAAATTTATTTAGTTGCTATTTTTTTCATTAAAAATAAAATTCTCAGAGTATGTGAAGTTCAAAAATAATTAGAGCAAGTATTTTAGTTAATTAACTAAAAATTTTAATTATCTAAATCAAATATATTCTCAATTTGTTTCTTTAAATAATCTAAATGAAATTCCTATTATTCTAAATTTCACAAGTAAATAGATAATAAACAAAAATAAAAATCAATACAACGCATGAACTTTATGCACTCCTTCAAGAAAACAAATCACCTACAATAAGATTTGGTCTTAAATTATATTTAGTTCATTTTTCATTAATTGAGAGGAAATCAGAAAAAACTCAGTCGGCCCAAGTTCAAGCGCATTCCAAACAAGTCAGAAAAGTGCACAACGAATGCAAAAATGGAACAGTATCTGAAAAATCATCTCAATCTGCAATAAGGGCAGCATATAAACTGTACTCAACCATGACTTCTTTTCACAGACTCAAATACCTCAGCACAGAAATGAACAGAGGGCAAAATCATACAAGAATAAGAAATGATACAACTTTTAAGAGACAGCAGGCAGGCAGCACATAGAAATCACTCAATGGAACATTGTTAAAAAAAAAAAAAACTAAAACTCCATTGGAGATTTCTGAACCCCTTTTAAATAATTCTTTTTCTCTCTTTCTTTCTTTCTTCCCCTCCGAGCCACTCTTTGACACCATCAATCTAATTTTCCACAGCCAATATGGACATTTGACCACTACCTTGGTATTGAACATACCAAATTTCCTTTTGGTTCGATCATCTAACTACAATAAAGGAACCAAAACTTTCCACCCAGCAATTCGACAGGTAGCAACATGGTGATGCTTAACTAAGACAGATATAGGTCGTTTGTTCTTGGTATTTATCCAAATGGATTTCCTCCAGCAGAAGTAAAAGGCTGTTGGGTAGCAGGAGCTGAGAATCTACCAGCCAAGTGTTGATCCGGATTCATGAAGCCAGAAGGGGCACCCTCACTGCCAAGACCTCCTATTCCCCGATGCCTGCAAAAGTTTGGTAAAAGTTTCAATATATGTTTGATGTTGGCTATTCTACTCTGCTAATAAATTATCAAAACAGTTTATCAAAGCACACTCATCCATAACTAAAATAGCAAATACATCTTAAAACATATCAAAAAATATTAAAATTTAATTACCCAGAGGGTGGCATGTTACTGGGTACTTGTGGCGCCATATATGGCCCTGCAATTTTTTCAGCAGAATTTGGCACAATAGGATACAGCATAGACATGATAGTAAGAAACAAGGGAAAAACACACTATAAAGATATGGTTTTACTTGGTGGCATAGCTGATGCATAAGTTGGCATCTGGGATGGCATAGCTGATGCATAAGTCAGCATCTGGGATGGTACAGCTGACGGATAAGGTGATGATTGTGGTGGCATCCATGCCAGTGAGGGAGTATCAAGGCTGGAAGTGACCATTAAGCCCGGAGGACCTGATGCAGTTGGAAAAGCACCTTGTAAGGACGCCATGGAAGGAAACTGCATCACCCAACCACAAAAGAATTCTTTTAATTTATTGAATAGCTGTTAGATTTGAAAAACAAAAGTTAAGGGAGAAGGTGGCCTCATATCAACTTCATCTAACCTATCACATGCTCCTGTATTTGAAAGATTAAGTACAACAAAGATGCCAAACTGAGCACTCTACGTGTAATTAGCTATTGCCAAGTGTGGTCATGACAAATAATGTTTTGAAAGTTAATTTAATATCCACGTTCTTGAGAATAAAGTCATTTTGACATAACCATCTTCAACAAATTTAATATATGAACCTTTTAACAGAGATCTAAGAATGACTTTAGTTCTATTGTTGCTGGACTGCTAACACAGTACTTGAATCCCCTTCCAATACGCAAAACAATAATGTGACATTTTCATCTTTGTTTCTTCATAAATCTACTACACAACACTTAATTCCTCTAAGAATGGAAAAGTAAACAGCAATGAACAGCATCAGTTCAAGTGAACTAAATAACATACTGTCTGTGCGTGAACTGGAGGTGAATCACCGTTGAGGTCAAAAGGGTTTGTTGATGATTTTAACTGAACAAAATTAGGCACAGGCTGCAAGAAATAAATATACACAATTATAGACCATTTGTCAAGCAGTTATACATTTAATTATCTACAGTATGTAAAGGTACCACTGCAGTATTATATTGCACGACAAACCCCATTCCAAGAGGTGGACCAGTTTGCCACCCTGAAGCAGACGCAGGAAAGGATGAATAAGTTGTTGCAAATAGATCCTGCACGGAAACCAGGATTTATTATGAATACATAATGCAAACATAAAGCAAAAATTTTTAAGCAAAAACTTCAAATAAACATCACCTCAGGCAGTGCTTTTCTTTCTATTGATTTAACTTCCACAGAAAGAGGTTGTGCTTCACCGCCAGAAGTGACCTCCAGAGCAGGTTTAGGGACTGATTGAGGTGGCTGTGCAGCTGGTGTACTCAAAGGCCCTTGTGCATTTTGAGCAAGTGAAATATTCCATGGCTGCTTAAGACAGCCAGGAAGCAACAAATTTGATAAATACTCAACTATAACAAAAATATCATACAGGATATAAGAAGACCAAATTATAAAGCCACCTGATTACTTAAACCTCTATCAACTGCAGGTGTAAATTGTGATGCAGATGACTGACCAACTGCAGTAGGAAATAAAGAAGGCTGTTGATGCAGCATGCTAAAGGAATTACCAGCATTGACTGGCAAGAGTGGTGTCACTCCGGGGGCAGGTGCTGAAACATTAGCAGAGGGAAATGTTGCAAAGCCACTCGCCGGTGAAGCGGCAGGGGAAGCAGCACTGAAGGGTGAAATTTGTGTGTGCCCCATTGGTGCAACAGGTGAATTACCAACTGGCAATGCATTCACATTGGTAACAGGTGCTGTTATTGGAGCAACTGCACCACTGGGTACTCCTGATAGTTGACCAGATACAGCTGCTGGCACCAACAACTGAGAGAAAACAGATTCCACAGTATTCAAATTTGAAGAAGTATGAGAGACTTTCACCTCAGGGGCAAAATTCAAATTTGAAGAAGTTTGAGAGACTTTCACCTCAGGGGCAAAATCAAAAGAGGCCCAATTACTGTCATTGGCAGAACTCACTGTATGTGCAACAGATTGAGCTACAGTTGTCTGTTGTACTTGTGTAGCTGCTGCAATAACAGGAGGTTCAGGATCAGCATCAAAGTCAATTAAACTCCCAGTATTCTCCAATTTTACTTCTGCTGGGTTCTCATGGGTGGATCCCAAACTACTAGAAGGTGCAGCTCTCTGCAATTATAGATAATAATACAGTCAATCCACATCGTTTTCTTTCTTTTTTCCAGAAATTTGAAAGCAAGAAAAGAAGGAAAAAGGAATAGAAGAGAAAAAAACTTCAAATGAATGTTCATGCAAATCTCGTCGTCCACAACATTTGAACGGAAAAAAATCAAGATAAAGCATGTTACTCTTCAGACATAAATGAAAAAAAAATATATTAAGTTCTAGTGTAATTGACTATGAGAAAGGGAAGGCATACAGAATTAATTATAAAGAAAGACGACTATTTCGATTTGATTTATATTTCTATAAATAATGTTGCACAAGGCAAATTGACAGACACTTTTATTTACCTGCACAACTCAATCTAACCACAAAGTTGGAAACTAACCTTAGAAATGAAATGAAGACATGCCAATTATTGCAAAAGTGTGGGTGAATCAAGTTAAACTGGATCACATAACATTGCTTGTGACTCAAACTAAAACTACATGTCACCACACATAATGGCTGAAACATATATCTAATTGTGCTCAATACACACATTGCCATATAATGGCACAGAACACTGACCACTATGTCATGCAGAACAGAAACTTCTATTTTTTATGCTATTACAGTATTGATTTTGCAAAGACTACCATGAAAGTATGGTAGAATGGTTAAGAAATATTCCTCACTTAAAATAGATAAAAGTTCAATAAAATAGCTTGAATATATTTACGGAAAAAGGAGATAAGGAAACCTTTTCAATACGTTAAGGGAAAAAAATTAGTCAACATGCTATATTGAAGAGCTCTGTTTTTCTTTGATACAGTACCTACCACACCAGGAATTAACAAAGAAAAAGGACTTTGCTGCTAAAGGTGACAAAAACCCCTGCTGAAGAGTATCAAAAGGTTGACAAGAGCATAACACTGGAAAAAAATCTAAATGACTTAAAATGTTCTAGTTTGTCCAGCTTGATTGTCCCATAGGAATAACTAATAACTGTATCTTTTATAGCCATACAACCAACAACTTAGCAGAGGTGGATCATCAAGCACAATATAACCAAGGTATAGAAGGGGAAACAAAAAGTAGAATTTCTGGAGTGACTCATATTTACAAATATGAACAAGTATGCCGCTCGATTCACAAAAACGTCACCTGTGTTTGCGCAGAGCCATCAGCAGCTCTGCCACCAATGGCTTTTGGAGGTTCACTTATACGAAGAGGCAATACATGGTCCCCCAAAATTTCCCTAACGGGGCGTACCATGGGGGGGCTGGATGACTCCACATCCCTTGGCCGCTCGGGTGACCTGCCTTCCAGCTTTGAATCTCCATCAGATATTCTGCGATCTTCAAATTTTCGTCCATTTCCGAATCTATCATCTCTACGCCAATCATTGACAATCTCAGGCTGAGCAGGACTAGTCCTCCTGTAATCTCCATACTGTCGACGTTCTTGCTCATTTCCAGGACTTCTTCTTTCATCATAACCATATCTTGAATTCTTATCATCACTTCTTCCGCCAGGACTTGACTGCTCACTGTAACGACTTTCATATGCATCTTCATATGGTGGGCTTCGAGACCCTCCCTGATATGTATCTATTCTCCTGTTGTCATAGAAGTCTTCTTTGTCACCCTGCATGATATGCAATTTATTTAAAAAGAGAAATGGAGACAAGTCCACAGCTACAGAAAACCAAATATGTCAAAATTCGTTTTGTGTTTTACTGTATAAACCACACAGTTGCAATTGATATCTCAAAAGAAATCAAAAAGGGAGGCAGAGGCATCTTACCATCTTCCCCCTTGAAGGATTGTCATAGTTTCTTTCACCAGAATATCTTCTATCCACATAAACATGCTTGATGAAATTTCGAAGCCTCTCAACATTACTGACAATGGAATTATTAAATCAGAGATGGGGTAATCCTTAATACACATAAACAAACACAATATAAATGAATAATAACCTGCTGTCAGGGGCCGACTGGCGCTGTGGATCCCATTCTTTAAAGAAAACTTCTTTGGCACGCTGCACATACATTGCATATATGAGTTCAGGGTGAAAAACTTAAAAGATTTTGTGATAAATGAGAAGAACATCACATAGATACCTCAGAAGACTTACAAATTAAAAAAGCAGGAGAAGAGCGTATATATACCTGATTTCCCCCTTCTTGAAGAGCACTAACTTCTTGTGAAGTAAATCTAGCCATCGATATTGATTTTACGCGGTGTGTGAACTCTCGACTGGAAATATTTAAACTAGTTAAGCTAGGGCAAGCATCTTATTGACCTCTCTCTCTCTCTCTCTCCCCCCTCAAACACACGCACAGAACAACATATATATTCAAGGAAACTTGTGAAGAGACAAACTTAAAATCTTGGGGGAAAAAAGGTAGCAGCAAAGGAGATTTTGAAGAAAATTCTTATAAAAGAACATATCCAAACTTACTGTATTCCACTGCAGGTGGTGCAAATGAATGTCCAAAAATTTGTGCAGACATATTGTGGTCCCTGTTTGGTAGAAAGTAAGTTAGCAGAAATATAATTAATTGCATGTTTTGCTTCTTTAGGTAGGAAGAATGGTTGCATGTACAAAACAAATCCTGCGATATAACTAATACAATGAATGTATCATTTCATATTTGCAATCCAAGCTCAGATATGGCTTCATAAATTTTAACCAATCTACCGCAACAATTTACAGTGATTCCAGCATTATTTAGGAAAACTCCTCAAGAAAAATATAATTAGAAATGTAGCTTCAGATAGATTTTCAGGAATCAGCAACCTGAGATTGCATACTGTTATTCATGGAGCTCATAGGCCAGGCATTGCTTACTTCATTATTGTTCTTACCACTCATGGGATCTCTAGAGTTCATCAACTTTGTAAATGAATTACAATCAAATAAAATAAGTTGCAAGACAAACACTTCAGATCAAAAATAGCAAAAAGCAAGCAAATTTGATATAACACGTGAAGATAAATCTTACTCATGCCTCTAAATTGGAAAAGAAGGGCGCATTCTATACAGAGATTTCAGATTCGCAGCTAATTCATCAAATTCTCTCACAATACTAGTGGAATCTCTATAGTGCCTTATTATCCTTCTAAACGTCTATCCGAGTAAAATCCAAATTAAGAAGTATAAGAAATTGCATAATTCGATTGACTTATCTTTTCTATAATCATACATAATCCTATTGATAAATGCACTACACTTGTTCATTCATTTCTTTAGCTTCATTTTCAGCAAATAACTCCACTTATTGATGGTGCCCTACAGTTTTTTATTGAAACTACTGAAGCAATTTATTCAGCACAATTTCTCATTACTGATTAATTTAGGTTATACCATCAACCACTTATCCAATCTTAACTGAGTGAAACTACTTCGCCAACAATTTGCACACCATCATAATGCAATCATCAAATGTATTGACTCTTGCTCTTAATAAAATTCAATACAAAGCAAAAGCAAGAAAGGCAACAAAAAACATACCAGACTATTACAGTTAATGCATCTTCGATTTTCTGAAAGTTTGAGAAGTCCCCTGATTATTTGCTCGTTTTTCTCATCTTCCTTAACTCGACTAGCCATTCACGATTCCTGTATATAAATCAAAAACAAAACTACAAATGATAACGGTTGAATTTCCCCTAAACGGCAAAGAAACAAAAGTCGGTCTACTTGAGTATATTCTCTGGAATTGTAACTAATCAGCAATCACCAAACAAAAAATATACTAGTCCACCATTTGATTGCTCAAAATTATGATCACACAACATAAAATTATATACTTCCTTATTGCTACATCCAAGCCGCAAAGCTGCAAAAGCAAGGCTTATCGGAGCTTCTAAATTGCTCAGAACCAATAAAATAGAGAAAAGATCAGCAAAAATGCAACTAAATTCTATCTCGTATGCCAAGCTTTCTCGGCAATCAAACAGAAGACAAATCAAACTACAGGAACATCGCAATTGAAAATTCCACAGCAACGGTTCTGAGAAATCAAGAGTTGTCAATGTTGACTAACACAAAAAGAAACCATAAAGCTAGTGAGAAAACAAGAAAACAGACCTGAATCGGCTGATGAAAAATGAAGAAAGCTCGTTGAATTTACAAAGCAGCCTTTCGATTTAGCTGGTGATGATTGAGCTCAACAGAGATCCAGCAACTTAACTCACTTTATTTAAACAGACAAAAATCCAGAAGATTCGCGAAAGACAAGAAGAGACGGTGAGATTTGCAGATCTTTCAATGTTTGACAACCAGAGAGGCTTTTGTTTTTGTACAGCTAAGAGCATAAACAAAGTTTGCTTCGCCCAACAATGAAAGGATTATTTTTTTCCTTTCTAAATGGGTAAATAGTTATTTCACAGTGTTTTTACGGGCACTCGAGGGACGGTGCTGCTCCTGCGCCCTGTTAATGTGGCGTGTCCTTGCGTTGACTGCATTCAATCCAAGGCGAGGACAGTCCATGTTCCCGGAAGACGACTGTTAATGACTAATTGTTGATTTTTTTTTTTTCGGCTGTTTACTTTTAAGTAAATTTTATTATGGTTGATATTTTTGTATTTTTATTTAATTTTAAAAATATAATAATTAAAATTTTTTGCTAACATTAATTTTTTTTAAAAAATCATTTTTTTATTTAAATTTAATTTTTAATATTTATATTTGACAACATTTTATACAATAATTTTAGTTTTAAATAAAATTAAAATAAATAAATAGTTATAATTTTTAATATTATTATTTTTTCCAAGAAAATAAAGTGTAACTTTTATGTAAAAATTTATTATTAAAAAAGAATATTTAGTTACTATATATTACGTGTCAATATATATTTTTTATATTATTACATTTTAAAACGAGTATAATATCGAGACGCAAGTTTGATACACTTTTATCTATCGATTAAAATTTAAAATTTTTAAAATATTTTTTTGATTATAAATATTATTTGTCACTAGTCGTAGGAGAAATATAACATACATAACTTTCTAAACAATTAATGATTAAATTTTACTTATTAAATAAACATGTCAGATAAAATTGACGGAAAGAACTAATGACGAATTTTTAAATTTTATGTTCATTATATTATAATTTTTTATAGTTTATTGGAATTTTATATTAATTATTTTTTATTTTATATTCATTTAAGATTGTAGCTAATTAATGGATAATTAGCCATTAATTATCCATTTCTCTTGCTTTATTTTGATGACTTTGATTTGTGCATAATTGATTCATATTTATCGACACAAGGGTAACGGAGGTGATAGTCTTTGGTTGACTTTTAAAGTCAATCAAAAAAACGATAGTCATTCAAATGTTACATCAACTAATTGGAGATGAATACTAAATAATTTTATATAAAATATTAAGGAATAATAAGAGTTGGTAATGTCCCCATCTTCTTCTTTTCCCATCAAAGGATATGTCACCTTTTAACGCATTAAGAATTAATATATATATATATATATATATTATATGTATAAAAGAAGAATATGATTAGCCCAAAGAATACAATTTAATGCCCACGATATAATTAATGCGCATGGGAATGGTTAGCAATCAATTTTATGTGACGTGGCACATTTCGTTTTACAGAACCGACAACCACCCTGGTCCCCGGGAGAAGCCTCAATGCATTAAAGCTTTCGAACTCTAGAATAGTACTACTAGTTTGTCAAAGTCATGGTTGTTCATTATTTGAAACGACTTGTCGTCTAAAAAGAGGAAAAGAACAAATAAATAACGGCGGAAAAGAATCCTTATAAAAGGAAATTAAATAATTAAAAAATTTTGGGCAATAATTTCATTGATGTTTAAAAGGACAAAAAGGTAATATTGCTCGCACATTCTAAATAAAAAATTATATTAATTATTTATTTTTATAATTATTTTGGTGTCATACTTAACTAAAATTTTTAATCAGTATCACGTATTGTTTAAAAAACTTTTTAATCTTACAGAAAGAACTGCATACAAACTGATCTAGGTATATGTTGGTGGGCCCGTTTGGGGCCAACTTGCGGTTTCATCGATTGGCTCCGCATTGCGCAAAGCCGCCGTACGACGGTACAAGTTGCAAGTGGGACCCACTTCAGAAACCGGGAACTATAATTCTCGCGGGTGCTGAGCTGGCAGCTGAAACGGACAAACCGCAGGGACCATTTTCAGCGTATCGTACATGCAAAGCGTAGGGTCTACGTAGAGAAAAAGAGAGCAAAAAATAATACACAAATCAGAACCCGAACTACACTCGCGTACAGATACAATTTTACTCAGTTAACGTGGTGTTGAGAAGAAAGTTATTGTTACGTAATCCCTTGTTAGAAAAACTGAAATAATATAAGCATCAATCCAATCTACATGAAACTAATTAACAGGTCAGGAGGATTTCTGAACAGTATCTCGAGGACGCCACAAGAATCAAGGCAAAGGTCAGGGTTACATGAAAGCAAACTGGTATAAAACCCGTAAGAATCAGAACTACTCATCTAAACTGGTATAAATCCGGTTATAGATAGTTCTACACCATCCTCTTTTCAGTAGACACAAGTTTGAGATAGAGATTGTTTGCCAATCTTTCAGATTAAGAAGCTCCAGGGCCAGGCTTCAAATACTAGTTCAAGAAGGGTGTTCCCAATAAAAAATGAGCAGTATGTTAAAAGTTCCTAGTGTAAATAGTATGTTCATAATCTTGCTTTCATTGAATTTATTTTGGATGAGAATTTGTTGTTTGCTTATTTTGTAGATTTTCAGAGCCCCCGGTAATGCCTTCAAGTACTGATCAGAAAGAATATTCTCATCAAAGAAAGTAAGTTAAACATTTTATATCTATTATTCCTTTCACAATTCTCTTTTCATTGAAAACTTTTTGACATTGATATTCATTATTTCTTGACATTTCAGACCCTGGAAGTTTGTGGAAATGAATTCCAACTTCTGTTTCAGTGAGAGCAACCTCACCAATGTCAAATGTAAACGCTGATTCTTATTATCTCTGAGAAGCATGTCTTGGTAGCAACGACGAGTGCTGCTTCAAAAATGTTTAATTCTTCGAGTCCTTCAAAGCATGACAACTCTGTGACATTGAAAAAAGAAGTGCAACCTGGAAAAGCATTTGGATATGTTCCAAGTTCTGCACTATCGAATCATAATATCTATGTGCCACACTGCAATTCATTGCTTCAAGGGAACATTGGACCTAATCCTCGGGGACGAGACAACCTTTATGCTGAGAACCTCATCCATCCAGCCTCTAAAAATTATCTGTCCAATCTACTTTTGCAATCTTCCATAAGTTGGCCCACCTAGCGATAGCGTATCCTCAGATGATGGGTTACAGAGATTTACCTTTGTCAACGATTCTTACTCACCAGTTAAGTCCAACCTGTGACCAAGTCGGTTCAGCGTATCCACTGGTACAGCATCCCATTGTTCAACAGAGGACAGTTGAAAGCATGATTCAACATCCATTACAGATTTTTATTTAGCAGCTGAGTCAATGCTCTGGAAGTGGAGCTTACGTTTCATCTGAATCTTTATACCAAATTGATACCAGATTGAATAATTCAGAAGTTGCGTTGGGTAGAAAAGGAATCGGCACTCGTCTTGGAAGTGGAAGAGGTTCCCTTCTTTCTGCTGAGACACATGATGATCAGAATTTTACTGCCACAGCAGCGCTTTTTACAGGTATACCAGGACAGTTGCTATCATTTGTGGTTCCTTGGCTTCTTAGTGATAAATATTTGTACATCAGCAGTGCTTGTGGGTGTTACTGCTGCTTATACTTATCGTTTATCCACTGTTCCTCGTCTGATCTATTGTGGTTGACAAGATGGATCTTGGGCTGAGTGCCTTTCCAAAATTATGCTAATTTGATCCAAGCGTAAATAAATTAAATTTTTTTAAGCTCATGAAATATGGAGGTGCTCTTGTAAAATTTAGCCTTTGTTTAGTTCTAAATTTTCTATTGCCATTAGAAGGCGGAACACTTGGTACTCCTAGAGCACAGAAAGGAAGAGAGAGATTTTTCATTCATTTGGATTTTGGATGTTTGTATATACAGCCATGCAACAGGGAACCAGAAGAATGGCGATCTTGATGATCGAGCTGTTGATATGGCAGTCTCTGGATGTATTTCTCAATCGCAAAATGGTTTCAACAGTCCTGAGATCACATGGTATTCTAACAATTTCCTTGTTTGAATTTGCTTCAATGAGTTAAGTTCTTTCCTCGTAGATGCATTAAAGCCTGGAGAAGATGACTGATTATCCTCGTAGATGACTGTTTTACAATTTTTTTGATTGAGCTATGCTCATCGGTAAGCTTGCAAATAGACTGAATAACTACAATGCAGCAAGCTGATAACTTCTTGGTGTAACAATAATGCACATATGAGGGTTGGAGGGTTGCGGTTTTTAACTGAAACAAACCAGGGGGTTGCTAAAATCTCTTTAACATCTTGACCGGGTCTTTCTCTTGTATGTTCTTGTACCACTTCTTAGTTACTGCTATTGATGGGTTATATCCCAAGTAAGTCTGACGCAAAGTACCATTGCCTTTTCCAATTCTCAAAGAAAAATATGCGCACTCAATAGGTGGTACTGCTTGCTGCTGCATGCGTCTGCATTACCAATTATGAATTCCACATTAGAATGTTTGATAACTTTTGATGGCTTGTCCCTTGCAGGGCTCAGTATTAGACTACATTTATAACTATTCTGATGTTGAGTGGGGACAATGTTGTTAGTGGAGCAGTGCACGGTTTTGGTGGTTAAGAATAATGTGTGAATCTAATTTCGGGTGGTTGATTGGACATTCAAAGTTCAAAATCTTGGCATGCTGGCTTAAATCATAACCTCATGCGTTATATGTATTATAGTCAAAGGGACCTATTGAACTGTCCGAACGGTTATGGTTGATTTATTATGGAAATGGCAAGAGTGTAATTGGGTTAATTAATGGGCAGCCGAACCGCACCACAGCGAACCGGTTTCCGTTTAACAGATTTCAGACCGCTAAAAGAAAAACCAATCCACCAGAAAGGCCAGAACCTTTAAAACAAACGAGCCTTGAAGATATGTTACTCGAATTTGGATTCTCTTCTTTTTTTTTACTTTTAATTAAAAAAGGATACATAACACACTTAATAATTGAGAGTTTAAATTGTATTTTAATATAATTTATAAATTAATTTTATATTTTATTATATAAATTAAAAAATTTAAAATTTAATTTAAATTATTTATTATTAAGTGTGTAACGTATTATTCTTAATATGTAATATAGGCAGACATAACAAATTTTTGAGTTTCAATATTTTTTTTCAAAATTCTTTTCAAAATTTTTATTTTTTATTAAAAAATTATACTTAACATTGTCAATCAACGTGAAAGATTTTCCATGTTGATGATTGAGTTGCTCGAGTAAAATATGTTTAGTTACGTTTTTTTTTCTAGTCATGAATTTTTGTGTTGGTACTATTGTTCATTGTTCATTGACATATTGTTTGACTTTTATGAACCAGACCTTATTTCAGAGTTATAATATCTCAAATGTTGTCTCTAGAAATAAAAGTGGAGGATGGAGATGAGCCTATGATCCTGTAAGAGAACAAAGATTTGGAAGATGGTTGAGAGTCTGTTTTGGAGACATCAGAAGTGAAGAAGAGAAAGAGAGAGAAGGAAATGCAATTGGAAATGGGGCAAGAAAGGGAAAAAACAAGGCTGGAGAAATTTCTGTTTGGATTCACTTAAACCTTTGTTGAATGCAGTATGAATTGAGGAGGAGAAGGTCCAGGACAATGGTCAGAAGAGTTATTCTTTGCAGACTCGGCACATAGCGTGCTGTCTGTTTATGAAAAGGATGCACACTTGTCAGAGGAAATTGATGATTAAGAGGAAGCAATGGAAACCTGTCTGGCTGGATAAGGAAAAGGAACATACCCATATAGATATAGTTAGGAGTCGCCATGTTCAGGAAGCTGAGGAAGGAAGATGATCATAGTTTGATTTCTGGCTCGAAATACGTTTCAAGAATTGGGCTCAGCCTGCTATACTAAACCCAGGTACAGAATGGGCCCAAGCTGATTCGCAGGCAAGGGATGACTCTTACGATGATGAATAAACAGATGAGGGAAATCGAATAGTTGTGGCTTGTGTTATGAGGATGTTGAAGCTGTTAATGGTATTCTCAGAAACAAATGAAGCTCTTGTTGTGAAGAGCAATGCCGAGTTACTGCTTGATTCTTGAATCCTCAAGACTTGTAGATGCAAATGCTGAGGTGCCTTTGAATTCCAATAAATTAAGTTAAGAGCCATCTTTATGCTTTGTTGCTGCTTCGCACTGGATTGGATTGAAAGCTGAGATATTTTCAGATTGATGGCAAATGGAATTCCAAAATAAGGCATTTTGCTGGAGGATCCGCTATTCGAGCAATATTTTACCTGACGGTTGTCAGGTTATCATAGCACGAAGAAGTTCACTTACAACCTTGATTTAGTGAAAGTGAAGTATGATAAATATGCCCAACGTTACTAGGGAGGAGAAAAGCTCTGAAGGTGTTGAAGTTTACCCTAATCCGGTAAGGTTGCATTTGTGGGTAATGAAGGATATAACTTTGTTGGTTTCATTCGAAACAAAGGAGCTGATTGGATTTCCAGAGAGGAATGGACTGTTCATGCTGTAGCTTTGCCAATGACGGGAAGGAATTGTTGAATTTTGGACTAGACGGATAGGTCTACCACAGGGAAACGAGAAAAAGAACTTCATCTATAAGGCATTTGATAATGTTGCATAAATTGTACAGCCCCTGGCACTTCACAGACTGGAACATTCTCATCAGCAGGCTCCGACAATGGAATATAAACATTTACAACAGATCAGAGGAGTTTTACTTCTTCGGTGGTAAGAAAAATCCAATTTAGACCATTTAGAATCTGACCAACAAAGTGGATTTTGTGAAATTCAATAATGATACTCAAATAATGACTATTTGTTCAACCGTCAAGAAAAACAGTTTCAAATCGATGCATGTTTCATTATTTAACGTTTTCTCAAGCTGGCCACCACCAAGGGCCCCTGCAATATCCTGATGTTTAGATATCAGTCCCGGTGGTGGTTTTGTGGTGTTGTGAAATGCTACTGAAAAGATGTTATGGTATAAGTTGCATAATTACATCTGTGCATGGCGTAAATGTAGAAAACCAGAATATCTGACTATCCACCGCAGTTTCCAACCTGCATGGGTGAAGCATTTCTTACCTGTGCCCAAACATACAGGCTTACCATTTCCTTGCTTCCTGAATTTCACGCTGGCAAAGGTTTGATGGCAACTACTAGACGAACAATGCCACAAATGTTGGCCTATCTTTTCAGCTTGGTCATGCCAGCCGCATCTCATTGTGTATTCCAGTTATTTGTACCTTGAGCCTGTGACCTACTAGATAGGTTCGGAAAATTAAATGTTTTGTAACTTTCTTGCGGATAAGGATTTGTGCAGTAGTTTGCAATTGGAAATCACTTAATGGGTAAGAAATTTCATATGTTTTGTACCTGTCTTGCACGTTAGCGATTCGACAGTAATTTTGAGAAGTTGGTGGCTTCACGATTTTCACCACTAGTATCTTCGTAAGCTTCGCACACCCAAAGTTCATGTGACATGCATTCCTAACTTCATCAAAATTCGTCCTTTTCCCCATTTAAACGAAACCATCGTCAAATGGAACAATCTGCCGAGAATAGAAACATTCCAAATATTGATATATATATATATATATAAAGTTATTCAATGGTTAATCATTCAAGAACTATACTGAGCTTATCGGCTCCAATAATTCAAGGCCTTCTTCTGTCCCATTTCCAATTATTGTATTGAAGGCCGAAGACAAATCTGTTGCATCTTCTTCTCTCGTCAGTGTCTGACTTATTGTTATTATTCTATCCATTGCATTCAATTTCAGATCTTCTTCTCGAAAGCCTAAATTTTATCCAATCATGTGTTAGGAAGTTTTTTTCTTCAATCATATTTATTAAATATCATTCCATTCCCTTTCTCCATGATTAACGACACCACGCCCTATGGCTCTAGCCTGTGTTGAGCGGGATAATTGCTTACGTACATTCAATAATTTATATTTTTTAAAAAATTAAAAATAATTAATATAAAATTTAAAATAAAAAATATAAAAATTAAAAAATTAATATAAAATTCAACAAGTGTAATAAAAATTTAAAAATATAATAAAATATTTAAAATAATTAAAATAAAAATTTAAAAATTTAAAAATAAAATATATAAATTATCCCAAACTGACTTTTTAAGTTTAGGAGAAAGTTTAGTGGTCATCATCAGCGAAAGCACAAAAGCACTTGTGTAACTCCAAATTAACATAGTTTGTGCCATTAATTTTCTTACAGAGGCAACGGGTGGCCTTGAATACAGTCATAGTCATGGCCATGATCATCCACTATGAATGTGACTAAAAAAAAAAGTACATAATAATTAAAGATGGTTATCCAGTCCTATCTATAGTTACACAGTTGTCCTTTTTATTTCTTCACGGCATGTCATAAAGTTTCAAGTTCCTACTTTGTCCATGTGTGGCTGTGACCCCTGTGTTCTTGCTTTCTTTGCATATTGATCGCATGAATCAGGCTTCTTCATTTGCTTTCAATTTTGTTTTGGGTTTCTTTCATGAGCTCAACTGCCAAATCACCCACGAAATTCTTTTTATGAACTTTTGTTATAGAATTTAAAGGGTGTTGTCTAAGTTATTGTTCCATTACATGACAACTTCTCTTGTTGTTGTGATTACAGTTAGCATTGCCTTTTCCAAATTACTGTATCCCTTACCAAATATTGTTGACTAGCTGGTCCTGATCTATATATAGACCAATGGTTCTTTTCTTTGTTTCTTCGTAAGCTTCATTGGGTTCTGCGTATGCTTTTGATTCCCCCGATAAAATTTGACCTTTAGCTTCTCTCCCTCCCCCACCCCCAATTTTATAATGCATTACACAGGCTAGTTTGCCATAGAAATCGGTTTCTTACCATAACATTTTCGGTTGGTTTTATGAACTACAGGCTGTAGTTTTTCTAGTGAAAGAGGCCAGCTATTGCCTATCTTTCTTTGGATTTGCTATGGTGGGCTAAGAAGATTTGGCTGACATGGGGAAGCTCAGTCTTGGCAAGATGTTAGACTGCTTTTGTATTTCTACACCAGGTTCATGCTCTTGTTTCTGCCTCAACACTTCGGAAAGTCAAGATGAGTTTGAGAAAAAACCACTCATAACAAGTGAAGGAGGCAAGTTACTGAAGTTGAAGGATGTTGTTGCTGGTAAACAGACCTTGGCCTTTCAGTTAAAGCCGAAGGCAAGTCATTTACCTGTTACCTTTTTTTTTTTTGTTTTTTTCCATCAGAAGTATGAAGAAAAATATAACACCGAGTTGAATATATAGCTCGGTATACTTTCAAATATGATGAGAGTTTATTTAATCTTTCTTTTTTGAATCACGCAGACGGTGGTGTTAAGGGTATCCATGCACTGTAATGGCTGTGCAAGAAAAGTTGAGAAGCATGTATCAAAGTTGGAAGGTATGCTCTTTTTGTTAATTAATGGCCCTTCCTTCATCGTATCAATGCTTCACACAACTCCCACCAAGACCTTTGAAAATGGATCCACGTAGTTCATTTGATAATATTTATCAAAGTACACCATTTTCAAAAAAAAGAACTGAAATATATGATCATGTCATAAACCTGCAGCCTTTTCCCTTCTGGTACTACTTGAAGAAGAGGAAGACACCATATGAGATGATCAAACTTTTTAGCACAATAAGATGGGCTGAATGGAGTCTTGTTCTTCTTCTGGCAGTGAGAGAACACTATACGCACTGTCAAAAACAAACCTACCCACTACACACACACAACTTTTACCGCATTTCTTTGTTGTGTTCACATTGCATTTTTATCTCATCGATAAGCAATTCTTTTTCTCACTCTCTTTCTTCTTTTGGCTTAAATTCAGGAGTGACCTCATGCAAAGTAGACCTCGAAAGCAAGAGGGTGGTGGTCATCGGAGACATAATTCCTTTTGAAGTGCTGGAGAGTGTCTCTAAGGTCAAAAATGCCGAGCTTTGGAGTTCTTCATGCTACTGATAAAGAACATGTCGCTCTTTCCTCAGTGGCATGTTGCATCCCACTCTTCGGAAAGACCCACAGTTTTTAAAGCAATAAATTTGTATAATTTAAGAGCAATTATAATTGTATACTGTACATGCCATGTTCCCATCTCTCGTTCTCTCGTGAATAAAAAAAAGAACAAACAAAATCCTGCACTCACTAGGAACTAAGCCTTTAGTTTGTACTCACCAGGCTATGAACAATAATTTTGTCTCACGTCAATTGCATTAAATTAAAAATTATGAAATCTTAATTTTTGACTTCAGGCTTGATCTGTCTTGGGAGAGTCAATTGATGGCGAACCTATTTTGTATGAAGTGAGTATGAATTCAATTGTGGCTCTGGGTCCAGGCTGCAGAAAGCAAGAAGTGCATCCTCCTGGGCAGGCAAACGAATCACATTCAAGATTACAACGAGACGGTGAATGGGAGAGATTAAATCGCTCAATACTAAAAGTGGGGAGGCGACGGTGGCGCTGGCCTTCGCCTACCAACAATATTAGTCGATTCCCATATGCATTCTGCGGCAAGTTTTCAAAGTCTCTCATAATTGAGACTGAAGACCGTGTGTCAAATCCATCAACACAAACAGGATTTACCTAAGATTGCCGGACAGAATGGCCATGGAACCAAAATAAATAACAATAATAATACAGAGTATTGTCGAGTTTTTCTAATGATACTGTTCTATCATGTCAATCAAGCCCTCTTGTCAATGAATTTTTTTGTCGATTATGGTCCAATGGGTTCTTCCTTCTCACAACAACATGAAACTTTCGGGTATTCAAGTTCCATTTCAAGAGCCCAGATGGATATAACAAGACTCCAGAAAACGCCTGTGAAATGTAAGTGGGATGGTCAATCAGCCATTGCATTATGCATATTATGCTTATCCTTTCGACATTGAATTAACTTCTAAGACGGGACAATCGATTTTGTTCATTTTATCCGGTACCCTTTGACATTAGACAAAAGAATTCCTGTGTTATATTCTTTGAAATAAACTGCAAATGATAATTTTTATATTTATTATCATATCTTGTATGGAATAAAACATGTATCGGTCTTCATCCTCTAAAGGCGAACAAATATTACCACTTGTTTAGTCATTATGTGAAAACCTTGGTCCGCAACAAGTATTCACCTTACTGAAGCTCATAAAGAATTGACCCCTCTAAAATCAAATGGCCCAGTAAACAAACTGGCATCAGTCCTTGTCAACCCAATTTATAATCTACCTTTGACTTTTGAAAACGGTGCGTTGCATCTCTTCATCTGCCTTCTACAACGTCAGATTGTCTGCGTGGCGAAAGTCAGACCTTTCCTTATCCGCCTTATCTTCTTCCTTCAAAATCTCTAGCAAGCATATGCTAAGGTGCAATCCTAACTATAAAAATCCAGGTAAAACGAGGAGATATTACAAAGAAATAATAAAGATGATAAAATCTCTCTTGCTGTTCTCTCTCCTCCTCGTCTCTGCACCGCTTTCGTCGTCGGATCCGAATCCTCCGACCCGGGCC
Source organism: Swietenia macrophylla (assembly GCA_032401905.1). Classification (NCBI taxonomy): domain Eukaryota; kingdom Viridiplantae; phylum Streptophyta; class Magnoliopsida; order Sapindales; family Meliaceae; genus Swietenia; species Swietenia macrophylla. The sequence goes on along the minus strand of CP135561.1, from coordinate 2,763,931 downwards.
CATTCGGAGCTAACTAACTACGGCTTCCCGATCGGTCTCCTCCCCTCTTCGGTTCAAAGCTACAGTATAAACCAAACCTCTGGCGAGTTCTCTGTGCATCTTGGAGGCGCCTGTAAGTTAACTCTCCCGCCGGATAACTACCTCGCCACGTACTCTAACAAAATCAGGGGGAAGATCGAGCGAGGTCGGATCGCGGAGCTGGACGGAATTCGGGTCCGGGCTTTCTTCAAGTGGTGGTCCATTACTGGTATCCGGTCAAGTGGGGATAATTTGGTGTTTGAAGTTGGAATGGTCACGGCTAAGTATCCGAGTAAAAATTTTGATGAAAGTCCTAAGTGCGACGGCCAGAAGTCGGCTTCTTAATCTAGGTTTGGATTTCTTAATGTTTCGTTTGTTTACTAATAATTTTAATTATTAGGGCAAAGTTTTTCTGAGAGATTGAAAACAGAGATTTAAATTACATGAAACTGGGACGAGCGATTCCTTGATTTAAAAAATTTGTTGTTCATGTTTTGTCTTCGCCTCTGCTGTTTTTGAGCATTGTATCTTAACCTTGTTTTCTGGGTCTATTTTTTTCTTCACCTGTTAGGCAATCTTAATGACTATCAGTGTAAGTGTGATCCTTACTTTTAACAGAACTAGGAGCTCTTGGTCTTCATGAATCAGGAGACTTGGCAATATGACATTGTAAATTAGATATTGTTACTGGAAAGGTTCAGGCCATAGCTGAAGTTAAATGAATTAAACTCTTGTTGGACAATATGGTATCACAAGAGTATGTTCCATGGGGACATTTTTCTTCATTGTTCTACCTTATAATTGGTCAGGAGAAGTGATTTTCAGATCCTATTGAAAATATGGAGGTCTGTTTATGAGATCTCTATACGGCTGAGTTATGTACGCTGTATGATTGTCCAAACTCATGGTTATAAACTCTGTTTTGAGTATCAAGATTGAGTAAATGTTATATCCAATGATGCTGGACCTGGAAACTCATTTCAGTTATAGCATCAATTGATCCGCAGAATTCCCCCTTGAGGAGAGCTATTGTTTCTGCTTTTCATTAAGGTCATTAAAAAGTTTACTGCACTGTTCACATTGAAAATAGCCTTTCTTGGTGAGCCTGACAGAAATGCTATGCTCCATACCATATTACATATTAACTTGCGTTATACACAACTCTATTTGTCTCCATTATGCATAATTTAACTCGTAATTCAGGCTGTCAACTTTGCTTTTGTCTCCAATATGCACAATTTAACTCGTAACTTGGTTTGTCAACTTTGCTTTTTTCTCCATTATGCATAATTTTACTTGAAATTTGGCGAATGATGTTATTGATTGGATAAATTATGTCAAAACTAATGCTACAAATTTATTAGTTTTCATCTTGTCTTGTAGGGGGGCTTAGCATGGGCTGCAGGGCTCGATATTGTAGTCTTCTGATAAAGTAGCAAGTATTGCACAATGAATTGTAAGACTGCCTATGTCAACTGAACCAGTGAATTGTAAGACTGTTGAACCATGAGGATGAACATCTCATGTTACTTTCTCATTATGTACCGTCTGTATGCTAAGGCTTTCTGCTAAGATTAGGTTTCTTTGTTTTAGATAAGATGGTCTGTCCCTTTTCTTCATGATAATATTAGAGTTCTCTAGTTACATTTTGCGTATTATTACTGGAACTGTATTCCTTGAATTATGCAGACATTTCATGGAAACGTTGCCCCTCTAGATTATATTTTATGCTACGTGAAAACAAACCCAATCCTCTATGACAGAAACCCGGCCTGTCACGGGCCCGCAATATTATATTATTTTAATAAATATTATAGATTTTTGTAATATTTTATTATTTAAATATTATTATTTTAATAAAAACTTACGGATCGATTCGATATGGCCTATTCGGGCTTGGGTCTACGGGCTATGTATGGCCTAGTTATATTTTAATAGATTGGGCCTAACCCAATCCTTGAAATCACATGGGTCCATTTTGGCAAGCCCGATCGGCCCAAGTTACACTACTAATTCTTAGTAATAACATATTTATATTTTTATTATCTAAAAGAATTAATATAGTAAAAAGAAAGTTCAAAATAACTGCTGCTAACTAAAATTAGGGGCTGTTGTAAGTTTTGAGTGTTTGTTCCCAGCGAGTTTTTAAAATATAATATTTATTGAATTTATGATGTATTTATTAATTCATAATTGAAATAAAATAAAATCAAAATAAAGAAGAAGTAAAGAATGAGAATTAAAATAAATTAATTACTTAAATTAGAAGAATTAGAATTAAAATGAAAAAATATTTTAAATTATTAAAATATTTTTAATTAATTTTTATTTTATTATTATTGTTATATTATAACAATTGTGATTATCATTATTTAAAAAAATATTTTTATTAATAATTAAATATTATTATGATATTTTTATTAATAATAATCATAAAAATTTTGAACTAATTATTATTTTTTTATAAGTTTAGATAATTTTTAAAAAAAAAGAAAATTAAAGATAAAATATATAATTTATTATTTATATAATTTATATTTTTTAAAAATAGAGATAAAATAAATCATTTATCACTTGAATAAGAGTAAAATGAATAATTTGAAGAATAAAAATTTTATTCCTAATTTTTCTCTTAGAAATCAAATTTTAGATTGTGAATTAAATTTACATTACTAGTGTATGAATCTTACATATTTGATTTTTATTTCTATCATTATTTTAATAAATAAATATTAAATTTATTTAAATTTTAGATTTTAAATTTTAATTTTAAATTAGTAAAACACACCTTTAGTGTTGGATCGAAAAATAAATAATATTATATGCTTTGATATTAAACAAAATTCTAAATTTAATTGAAATTTGGAGTGCGTTGGTCGAACACATCTTGTGTCCCCTGTTTAGGACCACAGACTTAATCCGTCTTCCTGTGAACAACTTTAGGAACACCACTGGCTTAAACCGTCTTCCAGTGAACAACTTTTGGAGCTGGCTCAATTCCATGTGCTATTAAACCTAATCTGTCACCGATATAGCAACTTTAAATCGCATTTGTCGCCAACCTTGTACGAGAGCTGCAGAAATCATAAATTAACATATCTTTCTATTGACGGAAGCTCATAAATGGCAGTTGACGGTTTGAATTGAAGATGAGATGATTGCCCTAAAATTTCCCGTCTGTTTAATCGGTTGTATGTTTGGTAAGAGTTGTTAGAAAATAGGATTTGGAAAGGTGGACGGACCATATTGCATTCAACAGAGCTACCGTGAATGGTTGAAAAGCTCACACATCCACTCAAGCCAACTGTCCCCGTGTGATCATTATTAATGGTCATACCTGCACACACAAAAGCACTTCCCTGTAAAGTACAAGCTGTTAAAAGCATTAGTTGCAGAAGAAGCACTTAATTTAGCCAAATCATACCCATAAAGCTGCAGCGCTGCATTGGAGCTGCCTTTTAACTTTTGTCTGTGTGGATATTAACTGATTTTCCTTTCCTTTCCTTTCCTTTCTTCGTTTGGCTTGGAAACCATGGAAGATTTACAATTAAAGATGCCTTATCCTTTTCTGCCCTTCTTGTAGGGTCTTATGTTCCGAAGTAGTACGAACTTGTTACACATATCTTTATGATGTTATTTAGGGTATCTCTCATAGTTGGTTTTCATAATAAATCCGTTTACTTTTTCTTCATGAAACGTTCACTCTTGTTTTCAATTTAATATATAATTAAAAATAATATTACATTTTCATTTAACACGTGAAACAACGCTTAATAAAAATAAATTAAATTAATTACGGAAGAAATTATATTAAATTAATTATTTTTAATTATATACATATAAAAATTTTACTTATTTTAGTTAAATTTAGAATTAATATTACAATAAAAAAGTTTAGTAATGTAATAAAAAAATTATAATTATTTTTGTTATATATCTTAATATTTTTATTATTTTATTATATATTTTAAAATTTTATTTTTAGAATTAAATTTTAAAAAAATATAATTTTACAATAAAAAATCAAGTAATATAACAAAAAAGTTGAGCCGAACTTTCAAACAAATCTATGGTATAATTATTTAAATATTTCGTTATAAATTATAAATAGACCGAACGTAGTACAACACTATTTGCACCTCGAACACTTTCAACACTATTTGCTCCCGAAAACTTGCAAAGATACCTTTGTATTTGAATGAATTGAGTGAGAACCCTTTTTTTTTTTTAAAAACCAATTTGGGTGCTTAATTTTTTTAAGAAATTGAGTGACAATGACCTAATCAACACACCATTCAATAATGTGATGCATATTCGGGCCATTCCCTTGGTTAAGGCATCTGGTAAGTAAAATGGCGTAATCAATGGTCACATCATATTTGTAGGACAACCCATGTCCGCCTTCGTCCATAGATGTCCACAGTAGTACATTTAATAACTCTTCCAATTGTATGCCACTACCAATGCATTGATTAAAAATTTAAAATTATTAATATAAAATTCAAAATAAAGAATTTGAAAATTTTAAAACATGGAATGTAAGAATTAAAAAAATATTGCATCTTCCATCGAATATATTGGCCATATCCTTCTTTGATTCAGCAGTTGGCCCACCAATGAGTAAGAGTCAAGCTGGATTGTTAGCGTAGGCCATTGGAAAAGCACAAAATTGGATCATAAAAAGTGCCAAGCCTTGTGCTTGTTTGACGTGGCATTTCGAACCTACTTTTGTTGACTGGTTCTTACCCACTACTTTGAAGATTCTGCTGACACGTACTCATTTTTAAGTTTGAGTTTACACACACCTGTGCCTCTGCCTCTGCCGTGCGTGCCTTTCCCTTTCCATGAATCCCACGACTCTTAATTTTTTAATTAATCTCCCATCATTAATCAATTAAAAGTCTTCTTAGTCAACAGTTACCAACCAAACTACATTCCCACATCAACGTGAAAGGCTCCGATCAGACGGTTTAGATCATATCATCGTTTGACTATTCCCATGCAATGATTCAAACCCAAACCCGATCAACTAATGGATTTGTCTCATCATTAGCCACCCCCGCGCCGGTTTGATATCGCGTGCGATTCACGAACCAACCGTAGAGCAGGACATTTGTACATGCACTTTTTACTGTTCCGCAGAACCAACCCTGCTTTTGCATTAACCACAATCGCTTCAAACGCGCCATACCAGCGCGTGATTTTACCTCCACGCCTCTCTAAATGGAGAACGTGAAAGACTCGTACAAGCTTCTTCTCGGTAAAAAAACTAACAAAAGAAGAAGTTCCTCTCTCTCTCGCTCTCTCTTTGGATTCGTGACTTCTCAGAGCAAAATTCTCTGGGTTTTGTCTCGTTTAAACCCTAGATTCCTCCCCATTATTTACTGGTATTCTTTTCTCTTAGATTTGCTTATGCTTTTAGCTGTTTGTTTGGATATAAAAACCATGTCTTTTTTAAATTTCTTTTTATGTTTTCAGATCCGTGTGTGTTTATGTTTCCGTCTCGGTTCGCTTTTGTTTCTAAATTTACGTTACTTTTCGTGCTACACTTCTGCTAATTTATGTGCTTTTTGACATTTGATTTGTTTTTCCTATGTTGTTTGTTATGTTTTCCTGTATCGTTTTTGATTTACTTGCTGTTAAATTTACACAATGTATGAACATTGGCCTGTAAAATACTATTTGGCAATGCCGTATCATTGTTGCTCTTTGGGTTCTGTTCTGTTAAGTTTGTTGTATGTATTTATTTGCTTCCATTTTCTGTTTATGGAGAGTGAATAAGGTGTTGATTCCTAAGTGAGGATTTCGTTTTTCTTTTCTAAGTTTTAATGGGGTTCTAAAAGGGGGAGAGAGAAATGTTTTCTGTATATTTAATTATGTTGATTGTGTTGGTGTTGCACGATACTCCATGGATTCTTTCGAAACCAAAAGCAGTTTTATTTGTTATATGGAGTTATGTTCTTATGAAAGCATGCTTATGTTTTTATTGTAAAATTTCAATGGTCAATTTTACAACTCTACATTGTGATTTTATGTTCTTGTTACCTTGTTCTGTTTCATTCGTGAGCTGCATTGCAGGTGAAGTAAAAGAAAAGGAATAAAGAATGAAAATTTACTGTATTCACAAGGGTGAAAAACAGTTCAAATGTTAGGATTCATTTTTCTTTAATTGTAGGGAAAGTGTAGGAGGAGAAAATGGATTTTTTAGTTTCCTACATGTTTATGCAGAAACTGAAAAATTTTAGCTCAACATAAACAAATTGAATTCAGCTTAAGAGGAATATTAATTATTGGTTTTATTGCAGTTTATGTGGGTTTTTTTTTTTTTTTTAAAAATTATTGTATCTATGCTTTGTCCATACTATGAGTATGCTGAGGCTTTAATACTGATTCACTGTCACAGGGAGCCTTGCTATTTAATTGTATTGTAGTTTTAAACAATGGATTTAGAAGATAAATCCCATGCTAAAGGTACGATTTTCATGTTTCCAGTGTTGTGTGTTTTCATAGTTATTGATTTTGGTATGCTGTGTTGTTTGTTTTCATAGCTATTGATATTTGTTTGCTTTTCTGTTATATTATATGATGTTTAGTAGTACATTAATTTTGGGTGTAAGGCTGTCTTCATTAAGCCAGTCACCAAGTTGGTCCCTTATTGTAGTAAAAAAAAAAAGGGAACAAAATAGCCTCATACATAAAAAGAAAGCTGGAAAAAAAATTGAAAAAGGGTGTCGTTGTGAAACTCTAATTTATAGCTCTTCTATATCCCTTATTTTAAGGAATTTGTCCTATGGTTCTTAAGCAAAAAAATGAGCTAATAGTGGCTTAAAAAATATAATAGTAACTATCCAAAGAGATAAAAAAACAAAAAAAGAGAACAGTGTGCTGCATTGCTGATGGGCTGGTAATTTGGAAAAGAAAAGAAATCTTATATTTTTGAAGTAGTGTTGATAACAGATTACAACATGCATTTTTCGCATGTGGTTGAAAGTAATTATGTAGCTATTTTTTGAATATCACAAAAGATGACTTTAGGTGCAGTTTTGTCAAGGTGGCTGTCAAGTACGTTGTACTACTAATAATGATGATTCTGTGTCTACATTTTTCTTGGCTTGGTACTAAGTTCTCTATTTCCCCTTTTTCATGTCATACAAATCTTATGTTTATTATGTGAACTCTTGGTTGGATTTTACTGCATGAATCATGAAAACATTCTTCTCAACGACGTAAGTTGCTCTTGCTATATCAACTTCATTGGAATATGCATGGTGCAGTTGCCTTGAAATTTATAATGCACTACAAGCAACGGCTTTTTTTTTTGGAGAGCCTCAAAGAATGGATTTGCATACATGCTTATCAGTTTTATTCTCATTTGTAAAGCTTAAGAGACATTTGTGATAATATATATAAGGCAACATAAAGTGTGATCAGGAAAATGAATGTTTGCTTGCCAGTTTCGTTGAAATCTTGTTTACTTTGTCCTAGCCTGTATGGAACATGATATTATTTTTGAATTGGTAGGGGCATGATATGATTATGAAATTGATTTCTCTTTTCACTTTTCACTCAGGAGTCTATTCTCATATCTGCGGTTCACTTTTGTCAAATATTTGCTTTTACAGACAGTAATTAATTTGGTGGTTAACTATATACATTATATCAAGGTGACTTAGGCTGGGAGTTTTCAATTGCTAGGCTAGGCTAGGCTAGAAGGAACCTAACCTGTGATGGCTGATTGCTAAGAAGTTAAAATTAAAACCTAGGGTGATAGTGAAAGTAGATTGATGAGTTCCCTAATTTTTCTTGCATTTCTTATAATAATTATTGTAGTTCCCTAAATTGATTGTTTTTTCTTTTAGACACAATAAAATAAATTATGTGCTCCTGATGATTTTATAGATTGACTTTTAATTCCCTTGTTTAATAGTTACGGCTCCGTGGTGAGCTGTAACTTTGTGAGAAAACTCAAAATCTGTGGCTTGAGCTACACCATCAGCTGTGGCACTTGCTTGCCTGTTTCGTATGCTATAGGTGACTTCTTTTTGTTATAGACCGATATCCTTAATCTTCTTTAAAGGGAAGGGCTTCTCCTTCCTCTGGCCACCATTGTGCACTCATACATTAAAAAAAGCATCTGTAGACTTTAGATAAAAATAATGACAAAATGTTATGCAAAGTTAGAGCATTAAATCTCTTTGGAGGTTATGGTAACATATGGTGAAGAATATCGGACCTGTCCAAGTATAAAAGCTTTACTACAAACTGCCAAGTATGGATAGTTGGCCAAAAAAGCATAATAAGCTAAGCTTTTTGTCAAGCTTCCATTGTCTTGAAGCAGTTAAATGTTGAAGCAGTGTTCTGTTCTGTAAATATGATGATTAATTTTAAATGTATAAACAGAAGGCATGTTATTATTCCCAAATCTGACATCATTACAAATAAGCAGGCAACAGGTCTTTTCTTTCATCCCAGTCTGTAGCTAATTGTTAAAGGAATTAGGTAACCATCTTCGAGTTTCCAAACTGGTAGATGCATTAACTAGTGAATTAAAATTTTATTCTAGTCCATTTGTGTGGTAAATACCTGATCCAATTATATTTCAATTGAAAATATCAAACCCTAAAAGCCCTGAATACTGTGCCTCGCTGCTCTGGTAGGATTCTCAACTACAACCCACTGGTAGATGCCGCTGCAATGGGTGTGTAATCTTCACCCTGTGCTGATTGTTTTCATTTTAAAGGATCTTTTTGTTAGTATCTTCCTGGTTTCAATTAATTTATTACCTGGTTCACATAGTGGATGTGTAATCTGTAATACTGCTTTCATAAGATGCTCTTTTATATGCAAAGGAGTTTTCTTCTAATTTTTCTTTATTTGTGTCTCTAAACTTAAGGCTTTCAAGAATATTTGTTTCTTGTACAGTTTGTAAATGTGTTCTACTTGATCAACTTGTGTGTGCGAGTTTTTTTTACTCTGTTCGGGGATATTTTATTGGATTTGATGATTGTTTGATAGCTTGTTCTGTTTTAAGATCTAATTTGGGTCGTATTAATATTGTATATTATCAAAATATGTATTTATTGGCTTGTACATTATTATTGTACAACTTATTTGCTATGTTAAACGATTGAGTTTAATTATCTTATTATTGCTACATTTTCTTTTTGAACTGTTACATTAAGGAATAGTTTATGGGCCTAAGTAATGTATGGAGCAAGGCAACAAATTCTTTTCAGCAGAAGCCTAGTTACTTCAATTTTCTGTTCTTATTAGCTTATGATTTCACTCTCTTAGCTTTCAACAATGCTGAATATGTTGAAGTCTAACATCTGCCTTGTGTATTATTTATATTTATTAGTATAATGTGCTTCGCTCTTTATGGAAATTGATATTGTTGTTTCTTCCTCTTTGCTTGAATTTGCATGTCTTGCAACATTCACTCTCTTCATTTCCTTTCCCCTGGGTATGTGCTTTAAGAACCCAAAGTCAGGGAGCAGCTCAAACTGTAATTTCCTCATCCCATAGATGCAGTGACTTCATCCTATTATATCACTTTGAAATCTGGTATTAGATAGGGACTTAGAACAACTGGGCAATCTAGTTTCATGAGTTTGTTGTGGCCTTTCCCTTGGACTGTAAGCATTTTCAGCAAGGCACAAACACGATTCATAATATAGATTTCTGTCCTTGTTCGTTTGACATTTAACTCATGTAAAGGATAAGGAAGATGGCCAACAGATCTGTTTGATGAACTGATTAAGAAAAGTAAGTTAAAAAATGAGCTTCGAGCTGTTGGTGATAGAAAGAGAATTTAGAACATCCAATTAGATAATTGCTATTTGTCAATGCCAACTCCTTTTCAAATGGGTTTGTGAAAGTTCAAGGCAATATTAGGTGAGGAGATGGCAAAAGGGAGGTGGATTGAGCAATGGAAGAATTAAAAAAAAAATATTGCATGCCATACTGATTTACACTTTGACAATTATGCAGGGTGGGGTGGCTTTTAAAATGATTGGTGTTGCAGGAACTAATTCCTACACTTGTTTTTCCATTTAGAGTCTCCAACTTGGATCTACTTGATATAGACTTGAATGTGAGTTTGTTTTAGTTCAAGTCTCCTTTTAATATTTTTTTCTGACAAAAAGTTGCTCACCTTTCAGTTTGTTTGGTTTTTGGTTCAGTTTCTGGTGTTCAAAGCCTTTCTTCCAGTGTGCAGAGCACCCCAGGGAAAATTGGGCACTCAGATGTTGCTTCAAGAAGTCCCGAACTCCTCCAGGAGTTTCTGAAATCCGGTCCAAAGAAGGAACTTCTGCGAAGTTGCTTTGATAAGGACAAGAAAAACTTGGCTTCATTAAAAAGCAAAATGACAGAACTTCCAAAGGCTAATAACAAGACAATTAAGAAGCAGGATTCAATAAAAGTTTGTTCTAGCCCCAATAATCTGCCTTCTAGGAAGCAACAGAGAAAGGGAGAAAACCCCATGCGACTCCCACCTGCCTCTGAGCAGTCTCCAAATTTTGGATCATCAAATTCATGGATCTGTAAAAATTCTGCTTGTAGAGCAGTTCTGTCCATTGATGACACATTTTGCAAGAGGTGTTCTTGTTGTATCTGTCACTTATTTGATGACAATAAAGACCCTAGCCTTTGGTTGGTTTGTACATCTGATTCTGGTCCGGAAGACTCATGCGGGCTATCTTGTCATATTGAGTGTGCTCTTCAACGTGAAAAGGTGGGAGTTGTTGATCTTGGGCAATTGATGCAGCTAGATGGCAGTTATTGTTGTGCTTCTTGTGGTAAAGTTTCTGGGATACTTGGGTAAGTAATTAGTGCACCTTATAAGTTGAGGGTACCTTTTTGCTTTTATTTCGACAGCATTGGTTTTTCTCCTATCCCTGTTCCTCTTTCTTAGTAGTTGGGTTCTGATTTCCTTGCCCAGGAATGATTCGAGCTCCATTTAGGAGCATGTGATTGACAACTTAGAAGTTTCCCATTGGATGTTTATTTTGTGATACAGAGTGTTTGTTCGATCTATTGTTTATTGGAAGGATTTTCATTGGATATCAAGGAAAAGTCCAACTGTTTTGATTTGACATGAAAAAGCATTTGCATCATCAAAGATGTTGTTACCTTAAAAATTTAAACATAGGGTGAGTGAACTAAATAGCTGTTGAACTTAAATACGGTGAGTTCCTGCTGATCTTGAACCAAGATGAAACCAAAACATAAATAAAATTGAGAGCAGTATCTGTGGATTACTTCTTGTTTTCCTGTAATAGGGTTTTCCAACCTTGGACTGATGGGAGTGTTGTGGGTGTCATTTGATTGAGACTGGCAGATGTTGGAGGAAGCAGCTAATTATAGCCAAGGATGCTCGTCGCATTGATGTACTGTGCTATAGGATTTACCTAAGCTACAGGCTTCTGGATGGAACTTCAAGGTTCAAAGAACTGCATGATATTATAAAAGAGGCAAAGTCCAAACTTGAAACAGAGGCGGGTCCAGTTAATGGAGTTTCTGCAAAGATGGCACGTGGAATCGTCAGCAGGCTCTCTGTTGCTGGTGATGTGCTGAAACTTTGCTCTCTTGCTATTGACAAAGCAGATGAATGGCTGGCAAGCATCTCTAATGTGAATCCAAAATCCCGAGGTAGAACCCATATTAGCTCATCATCTCTTTTCACTTGATTTCTGTAAATGACAGATGTACCAATTATTTTAGTGGATAATTAATTTCTTTGTTTTCTTTGCAGACGATTCAATTCCTGCAGCTTGCAGGTTCCTATTTGAAGAAGTGACATCTTCCTCTGTTGGGATTATTTTGATTGAACTGTCTGCTGCAACATCTAATGACATTAAAGGGTACAAGCTCTGGTATTGCAAAAGTAGAGAAGAGACGCACGCAAAAGAGCCTATTTGTGTCTTTCCAAGGTCTCAAAGAAGGATTTTGATATCCAATTTGAGGCCATGCACAGAGTACAGTTTTCGGATTGTTTCTTATATGGAGGCTGGTGACTTCGGTCATTCTGAGGCTAAGTGTTTCACCAAAAGTGCGGAGATAATTCACAAGAATCCTAATTCAATGGTTGCCTTGAATCATAAGAGAGTAAATACACACGTTGAAGGAAATTCCTGTGCTGAGAGGGAATGCAGAAGTATGATGGGAGTGGATTCTTCTGGATTCAAGGTTCGAGACCTTGGAAAGATCTTGCACCTTGCCTGGGCTCAACAACAAGGCTGCCTTGAAGGGTTTTGCAGTGCTGATTTGGAAAAGTGCTGTGGAGCAAACAAAATGCTCAAGCCTGAAACTTCAGAAGAAGATAGGTTGCCATCTGTTTCACGTGGTCTCAACTTAAATGTTGTTTCAGTGCCTGATTTGAATGAAGAGCTAACCCCTCCATTTGAGTCCTCAAGAGATGAAGACAACGGATGCACTTTTGAGCAGGCTGTTGAGGCAGCAGATGATGCTGCTTCCCATGACGTAGAGAAGAACCGCTTGGCAAGATCACAGGGTAGTGGTGATTCCCAAACCTGGAACGATGGGCCAGCTGGAGAAGTTCCTGCCGTCGATTCCTGTGCAGATTTGTGCAGGAAAAGAACATCACATCCAAATGAAGAGGCACACGAATGTGATAGCACTCTGATTAATGGTTCACCATTCCACATTTCGAATGGTTCACCAGGTTGCTTAGATGAGAATTTTGAGTATTGTGTGAAGATAATTCGATGGCTGGAATGCGAGGGACACATTAATCAGGATTTTAGGTTGAAATTGCTAACATGGTTTAGCTTAAGATCAACAGATCAAGAACGTAGGGTGGTCAATACTTTCATTCAAACTCTGATAGATGATCCAAGTAGCTTAGCAGGACAATTGGTTGACTCCTTTTCAGATATCGTTTCAAGCAAAAGGCCCCGGAATGGATTCTGCGGTAAGCTCTGGCATTAGATTACGGCAGCGCAGGCATTCTAAGATACAGACAGGGTTGCCATTTGCTTCATGATTATTCTTTCCTTGCCCAAAAAAAAAAAAAAAATTACCTCTAATTGTTTGGCTGTTCTTTGACAAGCATTTTTTTTCTATAAAGCAATCTGTGGGAGCATGTACCCATTAAGCCATCTACTAGGATTCAGAATTCATTTAATTTGACTAACTCAGAGGATATGTTCAAACTGTTGTACTTTTACTTAAATTTAACTGTAGGAATTAATTAAGAATACATGAGATATGTCAAAATTATGTTCTAAATTTGAATTATTATTTTTATTATAATTCAAATTACACCTAAAAGAAAATTTAAAAATAAAAATAGCACGTTTGAAAATTGTTACATACCAATGCAGGGTGAGCGGCATGTGCAAACGTATCGTTTTGGTGTAATGCGATTGGAAGTTTGAAAGGTTGTTATCTCACTGTTAACGCTGGAACATGAGGGCTCACGTAGCTCTCAGACTAGTGACGTTATGGACTTTGCAGTTCTTGCAAACACTAAGCTCTCTCTCTTTCCCTCTTAAAATGCTACTGCTTCATGCTCGCATTTCATACCAACCTGCAAATCACCATCAATACCTGCTAATTTCCCGCGCTTCTTTTCTTGGTTCTTAATTGAATTGGTTACGCACGTAATCATTTTATCCTTTCTTCTTTTTCTTTAAATTTGGTTCCTTTGTTAGCTTTACTTTCCCAAGAGATGAGTGGATGGTTAGTTTTCGCTCGCGCGCGCGCGCACATGCACTTGTTTAGGAAAAAACATCAAAAATCTTTAATTTTATATAATTTTTTATATTAATTTATTAATTATTAGATTAATATATTTTTAATAGTTAAATTAAATTTAACATATACATTAATTGTGATATATTAATTATATAAATTTAATTTAATTTTAATTATTAAAAATATATTAATTTAATTATTAAAAAATTATATAAAATTAAAAAATTTTAGTTTATATATATATATATATATTTATATTTCAAACGGCAAAGTTAGGCTAAAGTCCAAATAGTACTTTAAAACCTTTTATCTTCCCTGCGATTCAGAATAGGTGGGTGGATAGTTAGAAAATGTACAGATATTCAAAAGGTGAGTGGTGATTGTTTGACCACTTGGCTAAGCCACGGGAAGATAGCTTATAAAATATTAGCTATCAAATAAAAATAAATATTAATCAAATAATTTGACTGTTGTGGAAGCATAGTAGTTGCAAAGATATCCAAAACTAGAGATGTGACTTTTTTGCTTTTAGAAGAAATTTATTTGGATGAAAATAGATAATAGAATTACGATATCAAAACAATAATGGTTAGCCCATGATTTTGGTATTAGAAGCAAGGTTAAGCTTTCATCTTTTTATCCAAACTCAGTCATAATAATTGAAAATGCTAATGTTATGGTCTTTGTCTGTGTACTATGCACACACAATGTGGTGAACAGAGATCTTGGATAAGTTCTCTCTATTCTTTTGTATTTTCTACACAAGTGACTATACCTTCAGGAAGTAAATAGATTTTGCTATCACCCTTCTGCATTGCTTTATCATGTACAGCAGTCAGATGCTGTTATATATCTCCATATCTAAATTCACAATGTGATGCATATTATTGTCAGTCCTGTGCAATAATAACATATGTTTCATGAAGAATTTTGCTTCTTATAATCTTTACATCATCATTCTGTTTATCCTGCTGTTGTTAGCTCCATCTTTGATTAGGATTAGTAGTTGCGCTTGTTATGATCTTTTCTTTTTCATTATATACATCTTAGCTTCTCCCCTAATCTTTAGCTGGTGCTTCTGCAGTATCAACTGGAACAGCTGAGAAAGATGTACTGAGAGCCTTGTCACAAATTATTGATCCAGACTTTGGAATAGATTTTGTCGCATGTGGTTTTGTGAAAGATCTGCACATTGATGAAACTATGGGAGAGGTCATTTAGAGCATAAATATCAGAGATTCCATAACATAAATTTGATGGATGGTGTGCTTGCTTCAGCATTTGACTCTGCATGTCAGGTTTCCTTTCAATTTGAGCTCACAACTCCAGCATGTCCAATCAAGGCTAAACGACACAATCATCATTGTTTTGATCAAGAAGTGACGTAGATTTGGAATGGTAGACTATTTGTTTCATGATTTTGGTGTACATTATTTAGTTTTTTGAAACTGTGGGAACTACCTTAAAATGTGCAAAATTCATTTGATTTACCTTTTTCCTCATCCTTCTAGTGGATAATTTTTCTTGGGAACAGTGTATACTAATTTTCAATAGCCCATGAGCAATTTTTTAGCTTAGTGATGCGATAAGTGTAACAGTATATGATTGCATGTCACTTCGAGCACAGGGCAAATGAGTCCTTGGGTTGAGAAAGTCAATATGACTATGTCAGCGCAACCAGCCAGACCTATTTTTCAGGGCCGCTTCCAGCAGGTTTCCAGAAAATTTCAACCACTGTTGCAGTTTCAAGTTGCAAGGTGAACATTCTGTTAAATGATTTTACTTTTCATCTTCAATCTGTATCTACAGTGGAGCATACTGTAGTAACATGTTGGACAGTGTTTCTATTCGAATGATTAATTAATCAAGGTGCAGTTTTGTACCTAGAACGTGTTTAAACTTTCAATGTAGTGCTTTTATTATCATTATTGTTATACAATTATTATTTCCAACTTATTTGATTCAAATTGTTGCAATCCTGAAAGTGGAGTAACGGTGACTAGAAAATATGTTAAAAGTTGATGGGAAAGAAAGTGGCCTCTAACTGTGAAGGCAAATTGAAAAGTTTCCATTATTTTTATGTAATTTATTTTTCTTTTTACTGTAACTATTTTTTGCTTGTTAGTTATTAGGAAATGCTTCATAGGAAAATGCCACAGTAGCTTGTTCAGATTTATAGTGTCTAAATCAATGTACTATTGCAATATCTTGTCTTCAACTCTTCCATCAATGTTATCTGTATATATTCATGCAGAGAGGTGTGGGAAAATCAACTGTAGCTGTAAATCTTGCTTACACTTAGGGCGGCATTGGTGCTAGGGTTGTCATCTTTTGATGTTGATGTCTATGGTCCAAGTTTACAAACAGTTGTCTTCCCAGATATCCGACTGCTAGAGACGGTGGAACTTGAAAATTTAAATATATTTGTATATGCAATATAGCAAAACGATGTAATTATGATGGTGCGAAAGCTTCCTACAGAATCCAGAGAAGAGAACGATTAGTCCAACTGAATACCTGGGAGTCAAATTGGTATGTATCTTTTGGATTTGCTGGCAAGGTCGTGCAACAATGCGAGGTACAATGTTTTCTGGGGTCATCAACCAACTTCTCACAGCAACTGAATGGTATGTGTGCTTCTAAATATGATCTTATACTTGCATGTCAACATTTTACTCCTTCAAAGATTAGTAGGAGTAATGTTTATAAACTAGTTTAAATATTTGTAGAATTACAGTTCTGGAGTGATTCCCAATTTACTTTCATACATTGTATGTGCTTTTATGAAATCAAAGTCAAATGGCTGCCTTCAAAAGCTGCTTATGAGTTCTATGCTAAACAATATACGTTGTTTATGCAGGGGAGAGCTGGATTACCTTGTTCTTGACATGCCTCCTGGAACTGGTGACATCCAACTTAATTTATGTCAGGTTCTGTTTTTCCTGGCACTTGTTTATAAATACCTGAGTATATATTTATCCGTTTATCAAATCAGCTTCTTTATTTTTTCTCTCTTTTTTTCTCTAGCATTTACATGCTTTTTCAGAAGCATACTTATGTAGCTAGTTTAGTCATTTGCCAAATTATATTTGGCATAGCTTCTTACCTGCTCGATGCTGAAAATTTTGCTAATGTTGTACTTTTTTATTTTGGGTTAGATAAAATGGAAATTTCAGCTTGTTCCATTAACAGCTGCTGTTATTGTGACCACACCACAAAAGCTCACATTCATTGACGTTGCAGAAGGGGTTCGCATGTTTTCAAACCCAAAGGTGTGATTTTTTTTGCTGCTGCACAATCATCTTTCCTATTCAAATGATTCAAAATTTATTGGCATGCGTGTTAACCTAAAAGGAAGAGTGAAGTTGAATATGTATATTTCTCTGTGAAACATTGAAATATTATTTATCATATTAATGGATCAATGCTATCTGTTCATACATATAGGTACCTTGTCTGGCTCTAGTTGAGAATATGTGCCACTTTGATGCTGATGGGAAACGCTATTATCCATTTGGTAGAGGTTCTGGTTCTCAGGCGTGCACATTATCCAACATTTTTCTTGATGTAAAGCAATAAGAGGAATTTTGATGGGGTAATTTTGACATTGTTACTACTCACTGTTTACAAAGAAATATTCTGACAATTGGACCCTAATATTTGCAGGTTGTTCAACAGTTTGGAATTCCTCATCTGTTTGATCTTGACATCGGGCCAAACTGTACGTTCTATAACAATTTCTTATCAGTGCTTATACTTTGGAACTTATCTGGGTAGTTGTTCAGGGTCCTTCATCAAAACCTTTTGTTTCTTCTGGTAGTATTATTTTCTCTTCATTATGGTGTGTAATTTGCAAGTTTCATAAGTATAGCATGCACACCGGTCATGCAACCTTCTGTTTTGGATGTAAACTTAGACTTTTCTCTTCCCAAAGAATAGTCATTTAGCAATGCAAAAGTCTCACATATATTCATCTAGTTTCCTCAAGAAATCCTCCTCAAACTTATCTGTATCCAATAAGGCCCTTGTACGCAAATTAAGTAATTTGGTTGTAGATTACAAACAACTAAAAAAGTTATGGTCATGGATGTTTATCCTTTCGTAAATAGCTAAAACATGGAAAATTATTATGAAGTGGACAGAATTATTACTTTAAAATTCTGGTTTCATTTATATTGAAACATGTTTTTTGTCATTCAAGTATGACATGTGATTTTTTTTTCCTGGGAAAAATTCTGCTCCTGCTGATGTGGAGTCTTCGAATTGTTTTATCCTTCTCGAGTCAGATGCCTACAAGATGAACATGGATCAGATACCTAAGTCAGTTTGGAGGTTTTCTTTGTATAATCATAATACTAAGAATAAATAAAAATAATAAGAAAAAATAAGTGTTTCCCGAGTGATTTTGGTGTTATTTTGACAGAGTAATAGCCATATTGAAAGTGGCGAATAGAATCACTTTTTTCTTCATTTCGACCCTTATTTAGAGTCCCATACCTTTTCCTTGAGACTGTACAAGTCTGATGCCCATAGGCTTTGGTGAATATGTCTTTTGGTAGAACAGTAAAATATATTCCTCGTGGAACTTTTATTAGGCGATGTCTTATCCTTCAATGAGTTCAGATAGATTAAAAGTACAAACATAGATTGTTTCTACTAACATGGAACTGATCTGGCTACTAAGAGATATCATGTATCAACAATTTAATTTGGCAGTTATCTACTTCCGGAGATAGTGCAATGCTAGAAGTGGTGGTGCAGTTGCCAACACATATCAGGGTCTTGGAGTCTGCCTTGTCCAGCAGTGTGCCAAGATTCTTATCTATCCCCACTCCATAGTTTCATGAACATGTTAACATAAGCTAATGAGGCAATGAGTAAAAATAAACACCTCCGCTTATGCACATATTACCAAGAACTTTGAATTTCAATTTTCCGATCATCTCTGGGTCCTGCAATGCAGTGCTATTGTTTTAAAGAATTTTCTGTTCTCCAAAATGCTTTGTGTAGGAAGCATCAAGTTTTGAATTTGAAATAGATTGCTTAGAGTTTCTGAAATTTTGATGCAATATCTTCAAGTTAGATTTTATGGATATAAATCTTGCTTGTGCTATCCATTTTCATTCCAGTATCAACTGCTGTCACCTATGATAAATCAGTCAAGGCAACCAAGGTTAAGGTACCACATTCAGGTGGAGAATTCTTTCTGCATCCTGCAACAGTGAGAAGGAACTATCATTCTGCCCAAAGTGTGGTATATGGGAATTTATTTAACACTTCCTTTACCTATATGTACACATATAGAAATGGCATCTGAAAACTGGCATTAATTGCTATTCTAATAATAACTAAACCTACTGGGACAACAAAATAACTTTTCTAAGAATTATATGGAAATCGCTAAACGTGCTTTCTCTCTTCTTATCGAACATACAAGTTATTCACTCACCATGGATAATGACCACTAATGGGTTGTAAAGCAATTCTTTTGTAGCGCACACTCAATAAAAGTTGTTGGTTTAATGTAGATGTTGAAGTTGAAAACATGTGCTTTAAAGACTTTTAAGAGCAGTATTGAAAGAATAGATAGTACAAGTAACCAGATCCTTCACCTGATCCTTTGACTAATGATAACCAAACAAAATGGTACTTTCTAGGAAGATAGAATTGAATATAGTGATTGTTATGATAAGTTTTCATTTTTCCAAGTTTGAATGAAATTTTTCTTACAGGACGAGTGGACCGGAGAGCGAAAGCTGCACTACGCTGATGTTCCAGAAGATATTGAACCTGACGAAATTCGGCCCATTGGAATCTCTGCCATGTCAATAACATGGCCCCGATGGATTTAGTCAAGTGATTTGAATCTTTTTTTTGGTTTTTTGAAAAGTAAAAATTTCTGTGATGAGTAGGTATGACTGTGTTCATTGTTTAAAATGGAAATTTCCAAGAGGGACTACCTCTTGTTGACAAAATGCATGACATTAAGGCCAATTTGATGTACTTATAAAATTAAGGCCAATCACGATAGCTTCACTGGCTGATACGAAAATAATACCTTGTTTAACATTTAGACAGAATTAACCATTGACTGTGCAGTTACTGTATTAAGTAGCCATAAAAAAGCGACCTAACATTTCTTGAACTTGATATTTTGCAATCACCGTTCCAAGTACAAATTCTGCACTGATTACAATTGAAAATTATCCTTCAAATGTGCTTTCTGGATTTTGATTAGTCTTGTTCAGTTATTGGTCATAATTGATTCTCTCTTTTGGAAATGTAATGTCACAGATAGCACATCAGCTGCAGACAGTGAAGCAGTTGGTTGATCTCCCCAGCCAATTCCTGTGCGGCCATGATATCATTCTCATTACAGTGTGTGGATGGCAAATGGCAATCATGCTTCGAAAAAGCTCTGAGGTCTCTTTTATCATTTTTAATCTACTACAGGCTTGATGGCATCAAGTGATTGTTATTACTTATTCGTTAATAGAAACTAGACGAAGAACCTTAAGACAACTTTGTAAGAAACTAGAGGAAGCCGGGTGATGATAATCTCCTCTGTTGAGTTTGTCTTTTCGATGTATAAGGAATACACAGGACATGTTACAGATCACTTAAAATGGACCATCGTTGGATTTTGAAACAAAATTAAATCTACCAGGCACTAGTTTGATTTTGTATTACATTTTGTCTAAATCAAACCCAATTAAATTAAATCGAATAAATTTATTTTTTTATTGATTTAGACTCAAATCTAATCAAAATGCAGTTTGATTTGATTTAATTTTTATTATCAGTTCACTTTAGTTGAATTAAACTAAATTCAAAATATTGATTTAAAATTTAACTTGAATTGAACCGAAGTAAACCATGCCCGCTCCTTCGTCTAGTTTTACCAAAGTAGTCACAAATTGGAACTGCATTTTTCTAGCCGTAGGTCAAGGGAACTACGTAAAGTAGAGGAATAAATCATCTGCAGAGCTAGGCTAGCGAGCCTCTTACTCTTCTTGTCTTTGCACGATCCATGAAAATGCAATGCAGTCAGCACTGAGCAGTCGTTCTTGAATATATATACAGTTGCCTTCTGGATCAGAAAGTCTGCTTGCTTGTTCCTATCAATATTTATAACGTTTTACAGCAGAAAAAAAAAAAACTTCCATACGTCTCTTCTATTGCAGATTTTTCATAATATTTGGATGGTTGAAGATATTGTCAAAATCTCGAAGCATTTGGTCAAAATCTCGAGGCCATAAACCATTGGTGGCAGGAAGCAGCAGTAGCTGTAACTGCTAGCCACCTTCTGCCTTTTAGCTTTAAATTCAAGCTAACTCATTCATTCATTGCTAACAAGGTTCTTTGAATCTTTTTGGCAACCACGGTACAGGATTTCTCGATCGATCAAGTACCTGTATTTGTCATGTCTCTGTCTGGTCATCGGCCATGTCTGCTGCCGACACGCGCGTGCGCGGACGCACGCACGTCTGAATAGAGGCTCTGTGAGTCCTCAACATCATGATTTGAACGAAAAACGTAAATTGTACAAGTAATTATTTGTAAAGTTACAACAAGCAAACTCGAAGAGCGAATTTTCCTTGGCATATTATAATTTTGTAAAGAATGTCCCATGTAAGACATAGGAGGAGATTGCAATTATAGAGTGTATCATCACAATAAATAGAACTTGGCAAATGTACCTCTTATATATTTTATATTTTTTTAATAAAAATTAAAAATAAATAATTAAAAAATATATAAAATTTTAAATAATTAACATGGGCACGCAGCATCTCAGGAATGATGTATTGTCACCCACATTTTTTCTTCAAAAAAGACGAGACTTGGGAGTTGAAATTTGAGATTAAAATCCAAAAGAAAACCAAATTATTGGCAAAAAGAAGAAAAGATAGTCTGTGGAAAGAAGAAGAGCCAATAGTATGTAGCCAGCTGTTCCCTTAATTATGAGGATGGTGGGGCATGGTTTCACGCCAGCGGCCAACCAAATCTTTATGAGGATTCGGTGGAAAGAATGTCTCTTTCTTGTGTTGGCGTTTTAAGGTGACAAATTGTGCCAATTACGTTTCACTATGCCATGTTGGTTCAAGGAAATTGAACGAGAGAATCGGATACGACTTCGTTTTGAAGCTTGAAAGCTACCTTGGTTTTATTAATAATACAGACGTATATCAATGAATTTATAAATACACTATTATAAGAACCAACAGAAGCGCCAAATATTCACTTTTGGTGGTGTCGTTGTCGCATGGGATTACATTATTGTGCCCCAAATTTTATGATGGCCGTTCATCACTCTCCGATTGGCTATTCTGCTTGTCTGATTAGCTTCAACGGCCAGGATTTGCTAACGATATTCCTTGTCTGACGTCTGCATATTAGAATAGTACTACCAGCCACAGAGTTGCAGAAAAGACGCTACCGCCAGCAGAGACTGAGTAAAGTCTCCGTAGAGGCGTAAACGATCGAACCAATCAAACGACCTTTAACAAAAGTTGGTGGACCCGGCCCTCCAAATTCTCACTTTGGTGTTGCCAACACTTATAAAAATATTTATTACGTCATCTTGATGTAGCCAACCCAATGAGCAGTCAACTTGAAAGTAGAGTGAATGCCCACTGGACCCACCATCGCTTAAGCCTAGTTGAATCTTGTTGCCCGACGTAATTGCAGGACGATTGATGGGCAGCATCAAAACGACGTCGTTCAATGCAACCCACTGCTTTCTATTTGCTTTTGTTTATTTGACTGATCTTGTCGTTGGTCCCGACCTGCAGCTAAAAGGTGCTTTTCTTCTTCTTCTTCTTTTTTTTTTTTTTTTTTTTTTTTTTGTAGCCACGGTTTGTCTGGTAACTGTGACCATAGATTTGATTAACGTTCACACATTTAGTCGATTGTCGTTTTCCGCTCTCAGATTCTGCGTTTTATATTACGATCTTTTTAGTACTACTCTAAGACATGGTATAATAAGGGAAATAAAAAAATAAAATCGTGATAGGGGAAGAACGTGGTAGGGCTCACCAAACCATTAATGGCGGAAAAGGTGAGGCTTGGACTTATCTTTACAAGTTGATAATGGCGAAAAAGGTGAGGCTTGGACTTATCTTTACAAGTTGTAAGAAAATCATTAACAAATAAGCACAATAAGATAAAAAATGCCTTTTGTGTCTGAATCACATCTGCCTGTCGCATACGGCTACGTCATTTTCTAATGGCTGTGATGTCTTCCTGCTCTGTCCCCACAAGCCGGCGCGCTTCTGGACTCCCTCTCTGCCTTACAGCTCCGTCCATCCTTTCCTTCCTTTCAATTCTTCCGGGGCGCGGACACAACAGTTCTAATAAATTCGCCATCTAATGAAAAGAAAAAAAAATTGTTTGATTTATTATATTTTATTTTTTATTAATTTAAATTTTTTTTTTTAATAATTTTATTATATTAATAATAAGATAATAAAACTAATCTATTTTGTATATGTTACCGCTTAATTATTGCCGCGCGTGCTTTGTTTTAGTCCGAAGATTTTTTACCATTTGTGTGGACAGAGCCTGGCAGGCTAGCCTCGGGTAGGGATGTGCGGGCCTACTTATCTCCATATCTCTAAAGGAAAGCAAAGCAAAGTCGCTAGTGATCCCAACTACCCCCGATAAATTTGATCTAATCCTCTCCTAACACTATTCGGCTTCCACAACTTTGACTTGCCTTGTTGATAAATCTGCTGGTATAGTTAGTGCCGAGATTGACTCCTCCTAATGCCAAGTGTAATTCACTTAAAAAATAAGTTTCATCCACAATGCTTGTTACAAATGTTGTATGGTTTCTATTTTTATATTTTTCTAGCCGAAAGAGACAATGAAAGAAAGAGACAACAGAAATGAGAAGGTATTAATGGTGTGTTTACTTTAAAAAATGAAAAGGAACAAGAAAATAAAAGGAAAGGAGAAAAGAAAAAAAAATTATTTATTTGTTTACGCTATAAAATTATCTATAAAAAAAATTTATTAATTTTTATTTCAATAAAAATATTTTTTATTTTTTAATTTATTAATACTTATTAATTTATTAATATTTAAACAAATATATATTTTTTAATATGTTTAAATACAAATACACATTATATTCGTTAGTTATTTTTATTTGGATAAAAATACTTACTTTTATTGAAATTCTTTGTGCATTTTATAATTTAAAAAATTAAATTAAATTTTATTTTATTTTGGATATAAATAATTAAATCTCACAAATTTAATAAGTAATTCAGTAATAAATATTTAAATTTATACTTTATAAATATAATTTTTGATTTAAAAATATTTTATATTTTAAATGCATCACCTATTTTTCTTTAAACGCATAAATTCAATTGTAAATAAATATCAAATTTATTTATTAAAAATATATTTAATATTTATAAAGTTATATTATAACCACATATAATAATAATTTTCTTATTTTATTTGATAATCAATTTGTCTTAAAAAATTTTAAAATTATAATTAAAATTATCAAATAACTGTAACTACTTATATAAATTACAATAAATATAAAGTTATAAAATAAAATTATAAATTAATATACCTATGAAACAGATAAATAATTATTTATAAGTAGAATGATGGCAAAAATAATAATAAATATAGTTTATAAGATTATGTTAAATTTTTATAACAAAATAAAAATTAATAATGATAAATTAATTTATAAATAAAATAAAATAATATTATCCTAATATTAAATTAATTAAAGTAAAAAAATTATATTGAAATATATAAATGAAGAATAAAATTAAAATTTTAATTATTTAGAAGGAGAAAAATGAATTCCTCACCTTTTTCTTGCTTGAGCAAATAAAAATTTTTAAAGAGTTTTTTTATTTAATTTTTCAAACAAATAAAGAAATGTTTATCCTTTTGAGAATTCCTTTCATTTTTTTTCATAGATTAATAAAAACAAATATACCTTAAAAGTTTTCGACTAAAAAAAATATAAATAAATTTTTTTATTTTATTAATTAATTATTTTATTATATTAATTATACCGATATTATAAAATCGATTATATAAAATTTTTTATTTTTTTTGTTGTCAACCTGTGCTGTTTACAACATGTACAAGGCATCAATAACAAGTACGTTTTTGTTTGGTAAATTACTGATAGGCCTCTCTTTCTTCCTATATAACAGAGCTCTCTGGCGCTCTCGTTAACTCTGCATCTATTTTTCTCTGTAGCTGCTTTCCTTTTCCTGTAATCATGTTGATGCCAGAACAAGGTCTCTCAGCAGCCATGAACACAAAAATCATGGGCTCAGGCAACGAAACCATTATTCTTGCACATGGTTTTGGAACAGACCAGTCTATCTGGCATAAAATCACACCAGTTTTGGCTCAGTATAACAAGGTTATAGTTTTCGATTGGCTTTTCTCTGGGACCATAATAAAGGAGCCAAACCCTTACGATCCAGTAAAGTACGCTTCATATGATGCTTTTGCTAATGATTTGATAACCCTTTTGGATGAGAATGACTTGAAATCAACAGTGTTCATCGGACACTCCATGTCTGGTATGATTGGATGCATTGCTTCTGTTAAAAGACCAGAACTCTTTAAGAAGCTCATACTCATCGCAGCTTCTCCCAGGTACGTAGTTTTCCACCAGACCCACATAAAAATAAAATAAAAGAAGTGAAAAAATTTGTTTTTGTTCTTGTTTAGAGAAGAACTGACTCATGCCTAAGTTGATCATTGAAGCATGAATATGTCTTGTAAATTCTGTGCTATCTTTGCTGAGCCTATATTGGTTACTTTTCTTGCATAGTACAGTTTTTATTCTTGAATATTTTCCCACGATAACCATGGATTCTAGGTATCCATGTCGTGTAGTATCTAACATAACTGCTTTGACTACGTAGAGGTTGTGACTTTATGTCCTCGTTTCTGTATTTGTTTTGAAATCAAACATGGGGACACGAGATCTGGTTAAAGATTTAGTGCCGGGTTTCTCTATCTCCTTGCTGAATTGTGTGGACGATGCAAGTTCTAAAAGCAGGCACGGCATGTCAGGTCTTGTGTCCTCAGTAACACAAATATCTGATGGGAACTTGTGCCCAAATTTTGATTGTTTAATAATATAACTTTCTTAACCTTTTGTGCTATGTCCTAAACCATTTTTGGACTGGCACTTCTGGTTCTTATAGCTTAAGCTTATTACTGATTATTAACCTCTCCACTACTTTAGAACTAAATTGAAGTACTGTTGAAGCCGGCCAAGAGCTGTTTTTGTTGTCAACAGTTTCTTACTAATCAATTAATTTCTCTTGCTAATTAATATGAAGGTACATCAACACAGATGATTATGAAGGTGGACTCAAAACCTCAGACATTGAAGGGATAATCTCAAACATAGAAACGAACTATCTCAACTGGTGTTCAAGCTTCCCATCTCTTGCTGTGGACCCTAAAGATCCTCCCTCGGTCGAGAAGTTAGAAAAATGCTTGAAAAGTATGAAACCTGAAGTTGCTCTCCCTTTAGCAAAAACTGTATTTTACAGCGACGAAAGGGAAATTCTGGAGAAAGTAATGACACCCTGCACTATTATTCAGCCCAGCAATGACATTGTTGCGCCAAACTCAGTTGCCCACTACATGCAGGAGAAGATCAAGGGAAAATCAACGGTTGAGATTGTAGAGACCAATGGACATTTCCCACAGCTTACTGCTCACCTCCCACTTCTTCATGTCATTAATAAAGTGTTAGGCATTTGATTAATAAGTAATAAGAAGAATCCATATATATATATATATATATATATATATATATATTGGAGAAATAAAGCCGGCCTCATGGTTGTATGTTCAGAACTTTGATAGGAATTGGAATTATAGGGGTCGGCCTGTAGTGTGTGTTGTGTGTAATCTTAGAAGTATTGTTTATTATTATTAACATACTAATTACTGTTGGATATTTTTAAATCTAATAGATCGAAGTTGAATTAAATTAATAATTTAAATTAATTTTAAAAAATTACTTTTGATTTTAATTTTAAAAAATAAATCATTGAATTTTCTATTTGAATTTGATATGAATTGAAAAAAATTAAATTGATTCACTTATTTAAAATATATATTTATATTTATATTTACATTTTAATAAATAAAAATAACATAATAAAATTAATTAATTTAAAATTTTATAAATAATTTTTATTTTTAATTTATTCCGTAGTCTATTAAAATTAGTAAAATAGAGTCTCACGGACAGAAAGACTCTTTTCTAGTAACCACCAATGACTGCTCACGTGATAAAGTAGAAACAGCCAAAAAAAAAAAATATGTAGTCTACTCTAATTGAAATTGAAGAAGGTGCTTCACATCTCATGGCGAGTATACACAAATTGGATAATACATCAATTAAATTTCCAAAATTACCCAAGTTTTGACTCAACAATTACAAGAACGATGAAATATTACACAATCGTTATAGGCTTGCACATATAATCTTCATTGTAAAGTTTGAGTAAGTTTCTGGATATCTCCAAAGCCCATGGGCTTCCTTGTTGGCCGGGTACATGTGATTTGGGCGTCATTGCCGAAGCTGTGGGAGAAAAATATATCAACCCTTATGGTTAATTGAAACTCGAATCAGAGGGCAGACCAGTCCGCGTTGGCCGAAGTATCTTCCACTCTGGCAGCAGTTACCTACTCCTTTCTCCCAAATAAAACATGCGGAGCCTACTCTCAGCTACTCAAATCCTGAGCAGATCATCCTCCTTGGTATTCTTTAAGCCAACGACAATCTCTCAGTCTCAACGACACCAAATCAGTTGTCGTTTCCTCGGATTATCAATTATCTGTTCGAAAACATCTCTCTCAGATTGTAATCGCAGAACATTTGCGATCATGGCTGCAGGTGGCACTGAAGAGTTCGTGAAAGGAAATGTCCATCCAAACGGCGTCGCCGTCATCACTCTCGATCGCCCCAAAGCTCTCAACGCCATGAATCTAGGTCAGCTCAGTTTTCCTCATTTTTACTTTCTCGAAGTTTTTCCTGTGATTGAATTGTTGAATCGTGTCACGTCGAGCGTTATTTTCCGATACGTCTATTTGTAAATGCTGTAATTAATCTTGTGTGATTAATCTTTATAAATGCTGGAATCAAGTATAATTACTTATTTTCTTGCGATATGAACAATGTAGGATAATTGTGTATAATTAATCTGTATAAATGCTGGAATCAAGTATAATTACTCATTTTCTGCCGACAATGTTTGATGTATTAATTTTGAAGGATTTTATGAGACTATTTTATTTGTGCATACAAAAATGTTTTTAAAGCTAGAGATTATCTTTTGACTATTTGTTTCTCTGTACTTAGTACACGCTTGCACTGAAGAGCTCTGTAATAGATAAGAGAGATAATATTCAATTGTTTGATACTGAAAAAAAAAATAATAATATTAATAGCATGCTGCATGGAAAATGTTTTAAGTTGATGAGTAATTGACGCAGCAAGATAGCAAAAAGAACCATAAACTTCTTGAACTTAAAAAAAAAGAAATTATAATTATGTCAAAAGTTATATTAAAAAGAAAAAAAAACTTATTTATACTAATCCTAAAACATAAAGTCCTAATAATATTGAAATACGAAATGCTAATAATCTTATAATAAGAAATTCTAATAATATTAGAATATGATATTTTAATAATACATGAAATTCTAATAACTCTAAAATACAAATTTTTAATAATCTTAAAACACAGTTTTTGCAAAATTTCTAAAATATTCTTAATTTAGAATTCCTAAAACATCCATCTAGTTGTTGATTGCATCAGTAATGTTACTCATCCCTATTGATATCCCACAATTTCCATCCTAAATAATCCAATTGTGAGATGATGTCGTAAATTATCTTTATCATCCATTTGATAAATGTAAGCGATAGAAGTTCGAAATAAAATTTATGATGAATAGCATTACTTGTGACTTATTTAGGTAGTGGTTAATATATTATTTTGCTGCACAAAAAGAATGAATTACTTTGAGAATAAAATTATTTTAGAAGTATGTCACATGGCAAAAATTTAAGTTCATCCAATGATTGTGATTAAACTTTGGTTTGATAAGAGTTATAGAAATGTGATTAATGGAATTCTGGTTTGGTACTTTAATGTGCTGATTAGTGCCAGATCTGAGTGACATTTGTAGTATTATTTATTGGGTTATAAAAGTGAAATATTTCAAGAATGAAATGAACTTTTTTTTAACTGATCATTTATGATAAATGCGTGTGCCAGCTAAAGTTTGGTTTTACTTCTTTTTTTCTTCCGGCTCTGGTTAGTTGGGTGATTTGGTCATTATGTTATGAAATGAAAAGCATAAATGTTGTATATCATTGCAATACAAAAATGGCATGGCATTATTATCATTACTTTCAGTAGGTTTGGCATTTCTGCAAAAGTAATGCTGGCAATTCATTTTATTAAATGGGTTGTTATGCATGAAACCAAGTTTTGATGTGGGCCATAAACAAGTTTGTGATATTTACACCATTTGGGTTATAGAAAATTTAAGTTTATTGCAAGATGGAGCTTAAGATGTCTTTGGCTATTGAGGAGATATTTTGGGTCTTATGCAAAATTTATCAAGATCAGTTATTGTTAACAAGCTAGAGCAGCAGTTAATTTCTGTTTTTGTTTAGTTAACGTGCAATTAGTGTGTATTACGCTGTGATGCTTTTCTCTAGCTGTTGGTTCTGTTTGTATTAACTTGTTGGCTATTGGCAATACAGATATGGACATAAAATACAGAAATTTTCTTGATGAATGGGAATCAGACCCAAGGGTCAAATGTGTTCTTATTGAGGGCAGCTCACCTCGTGCCTTTTGCTCGGGTAATTAAAGAAAAAGGTTTCTTTTTTTTTTTTTCCCCCCTTATTATTTCATTCATGTTTGACAGCACCTCTCAGTCAATTATCCATCTTCTACTTAAGAACTTTTTGAAGCTTCATTTGTCTTAATGATATTGTACAAATATATGTAAATTGGTTCACATGCATAAGTGCGTACATTTCTGGGTTATCTTCTCTTCAGAACTCGGGCAGGTTTTGAAGGTGACCATTCATGGTAAATGCAGGAATGGACATCAAGGGGATTGTTGCTGAAATTTAAAAACACAGAAGCACACCTCTTGTGCAGAAGGTTTCCTTATAATGCATGTCTTGTGTTATTGATAATCATTGTTTGCGTGGTTCATTTGTTCCTTATTTGCTCGATTCATTTATTGCTCACTTTAAATGAGCTACTGCAAACCGTGTTTTTTTTTATTTCCTTTTTTCCTCATCTCATCCTTTTTAAATGTTGCTTTGTTGTCATTCTATTACAATGATTGTTATGAATTCACTCACTCTGTACTTGTCTAATTGATAACCTAGATCTTAGTTTATCTGCAGGAGGTGATGTGAAGCAGATCACGACCAAAAATGAACTGTCCGATATGATTGAGGTGTTGTTGTGTCCTTCTAACTATAAACCATCAATTCATCAACATATGTACCTTGTTAAAAACTTAAAATCTACTCAAGTCAAGATAAATATTTTATCTATCAATCATATTTGCTTTTATTCCATTATTTTTCTGTTTTGTAAATAACACTGTCATTAGTGATCGATCTGTCCAAAACCACTTATTGTTGCACTCACAGTCATTGTCAGCCCTTAAAGTTCCAACCCTGTGTATTTTTCTAAAATAAGACATGAAAATACTAAGAGATATTTATTTGATGATTCCTAACATAAAAATATCAAAATTTAGATTAAGAGAAATATTTGTAGTTGATGTGATATATGCAAGACTGGAGTGACAGGAGTGAATAATGTTGCTTCCAAACATGCTTTTGGGCACTCATATGAATGTTGGGTTTTCTGTCTATAATATTTGGAGGATAATATTATAATTTGACAGGTTTTTGTTGTTTTGTAAATTTAACATGTGATTGAAAATTTAGCTTAATAGTTGAAATATTTTTGAATATGAAAGTAGATGAAATATGAACATGCATGCTCATTTTGTTGGGAGCTTGACATTGGCCCATTTTAGCCTGTTATTTTTGTAATATGCATTTCATTCTTTTTATTTGGATTCAGTCTCATTGTTTATTAAGTTTCAATTTAATCTTTAATTTTCTAAGAAATGTCCCCTTAATATGTCTTATTGTGCTGCATTTTGTCAGGTCTTCACTTCAGAGTATTCTCTAATATGTAAAATTTCTGAGTACAAAAAACCATATATGAGCTTAATGGATGGCATAACAATGGGTTTTGGTGTTGGCCTTTCTGGTCATGGTCGTTACAGAATTGTAACAGAGGTACGAATACTGTTGACTCATGATACTGGGGTAATTTATTTTTGCATTTTAAACCATAATGACAGTACTAGTTTCTCATCTCAGTTTTTTTATTTTTGTTAATACTTCTCAGAAAACTGTTCTAGCCATGCCAGAAAATGGAATTGGCTTGTATCCGGATGTTGGATTTTCATATATAGCAGCACAAAGTCCAGGAGGAGGATCTGTTGGTATGGTTTCTGTTATCTAAATTGGCACAAATAGATTTCACTTGTTGCCAGATGTTGAATATGCATATTTGGAATAGCTTCATAGTCGTTTAGATCAGACTTGGCATTGCGGGCTAGCTACTTCAGAGTCTTTCTTCTTTTAGATATTTTAACTAGCAATGTGATGAGTTCCTCTATTTGCCAGAATGTCTGCTGTAATTTTTTTGTTTTTATGAACATATAGAAAAAGTTTTCATCTGTTTTAGTTTTTCTTCATCTCCTTGAATGTTTTCTCAATATCATCACCACTGTCGTGTTTCCCTCACTAGCAATGTATTACTAAATTCCAACTTGTCTTTTGACAATGACATCTCAATATTTCAAACTTTTATTCCATTTACCATAAAATTTCATCTGTAATGATTGCTTTCTCCCCATTCCACAAAATGGAATTTAAGAATGGGGTGGACTTTTGAAGGTTTCCATGGATCTCTATAAGGTTTCTTGTCATTTTTTTTTTGAATTTGTGACATATGTTCTTATGAATTTGCATGGCTTAAGAATATGATACTTTCATATTTATGGTGTAATAATCCTTGGGTCATTCCTTGTCTTGGGAGTCACTCTTGGTAAAACCTTGGCCCGTGTGGATTTGTTGAGACCATTCATTTTGTGCCTGATTTCTTTCTTTTTCTTTTTTTACGTTATACAAATCATTCAGGGACTCTAATTGATGATCTATAGTTGAATTTTCAGTCACTTCAAATTCTTAAGTATTGCAGGTGCTTATCTTGGAATGACTGGAAAGAGGATTTCCACTCCTTCTGATGCACTCTTTGTTGGACTTGGAACACACTATGTTCCATCTGGGAATCTAGGTTCACTGAAGGAGGCCCTCTTGGCAATTACCTTGTAATTCTTTCATTATCTTTCTATCTCTTATGCCAACTTTTGTTTCAGCGGAAGTGACTCTCCATTTAACACTTGTCTGTTGTGAAGTGATTCAGCTTTAATGTGGCCATACTGCTTATAATTAAGATAAATTCCAGTTACTTATTGCTATGTAGTTTAAACTTTGCCTTTTCCTTCATATTAGCATGGCCTAGAACTTTGTTATTATTCTAATGTGTGTATATAAATCTCAACTATCCAATCAAAATGAGTTTCGCAATGCATATAGTTTGTGGTTTAGGGATAGAATTCATTCATATTTTTTTAACAAAAACATATGTTGCTTGCTGTGAGATGATATATTGATCCTATAGTAGTATACAGAGATTGCCTATCTCTCATAAAATGTTGCATAATATCGGTGATACAGTTCCGAGGATCCGCACCAGGATATAAGAGCACTTTTGGCAAAATATAGCAGGGACCCTGAGAGTGAAGCCCAGCTAAAGTTGCTTTTACCTCAAATAGTTTCATGCTTTAATGCAGAAATGCCAGTTAAGGAGATAATTGAAGAGCTAAAGAAACATCAATCGTATTCCGAGGCTTCAGGTAAGCTAATTAAGCAATTTTGTCTATGGAAAGGAAAATGAGATAACATGCAACGTTGGTGCCCTCTGAAGAATTTATTTTGTCAATATTGAGTGGCACTGATAAGTTTGCGGTTATCTTTCTTCAGTGGTACAATGGGCCAGTGAGGCTCTTCAAGATCTTGGGAAAGGTGCTCCATTTTCTCTTTGCTTAACACAAAAATATTTCTCTAAAGTTGCATCAGCATATGGAAAAACTGAGAATGAATTATCAAAGGTAAGTTGGAGTTCTATTTTTCATCCCTTTTGTTTTCGCTTGGTTATTCCTTCTCTAACGGTAAATGGTTAAAAGTAACAAATTGTTTCCCTTGTGCATTTCAGCTAAGCGGGGTGATGAAAACCGAGTATCGACTCTCTTTAAGAACTTCTCTGCGGAGTGATTTTACTGAAGGTGTACGAGCAGTTTTGGTGGACAAGGATCAGGTTTTCTCACTATTAGTCAACTATAACTCACATATATTTTCCACACTGAATTTGATTGATGAATTTTGAAGGTTTGACTTAAAATGTGACAACAGTTTTTAACACTATAGACTCTGCTTCTCTTCTTCTAAAGTTTGATAAAAGTACCTCAAAATACTAAATCATTGGTTTTACATTTGTTTTATTCTACAACTGGCAATTGGTTTCAAATCAGCATGCATTTTTATGACCGAAACTAAGATCAACTTTGAAGAACTACTATGTTTTGATTAATGCAGTAGACATGGTTGTAGTCACTGGAGTACTTCTTTCGTTGTTCCCTGCCATTTTAACATATATGTGCGAACGTTAAACACTCTTGTCAGTTATTTTACTAGACCTGTAATTAAAAATTGCATATATTCCATTTTGCTTAGTAGAGGCATATAATTTGTTGTATTTTTCTCAATTGGTGTTGATGATGATGTTGTTGCAGAATCCAAAGTGGAACCCGTCAAGCTTGGCGGAAGTCAATGAAAGTGAAGTTGAAGCCGTATTTGAAACATTGGACCTTGAAGTTGAGGAATTGAAAGTGTGAGGCTCTCTCTCTCTAATATGGAATCATCCTACTGGTTCAAATAATCAAAGTGGAGCATAGATATCCATTGATGATGTAAGTTTAGATCTTTAGGACAAGATAATTAATGCATAAACAAATGCTTTCCTCTTTGGTGCGATTAAGCCTAGCTTTTACTGTTGTCAAATATGCTTTCCGTCCGGTTAAAAGACGCAAATTGGAAGGGAAATAAATCAAGTAAAAAAGAAATTTTAATTGTTGGGAGGACCCTCAATGAGAAGTAACTCATAGACAAATATTCCTGTCAAAAGTAATCTAAGTTAAAATTATTTGCAACTAATCATCACTTTGATCCCCCATCCCCCGTTTCCTTTCTCTCAATCAACTTGGCTTATGTGAATCTAATTAGATTGGGGCCAAAACCACCAATGCTTTTTCATTGCTACCTTCTTTTAGTTCTTTTTAGACCTTTATATCATCCTATATCAACCTTCAGACATAAAGTTGCTGTTTAAAACCCCATCCTTGTGATGCCTTTCAAAATGACAACAACAAGAAGAAGAAGTAATAAATAGAGCTGCCACAGACGGTCATTAGATAATCCAAACTAATAAACGAGGAAATGGCGAGAAGAAGTTTAAATCAGGATCAGTCTTCCCTTCTCAAACTCTGTAGTAGATCCAAGCATCAGAAATATTCAGGAGAGATGTACATGCAACATTATGGAGAAATACTATAATCCAACGGTGACATAGATTGATATGTTATGGCTGAGTTTTCGCTAGTGATACAGGAGGAACAGTAACATCTCCTTCCGGAAAGAATTTTAATGCGTTCCTCTAAATCTATCTAATATAAGTACGCACGTGTGAAGTTACAACAAAAATCGATGAGATATCTGGGGATTCCTAAAACCAGTGGGAAACACACGAATTTCAGCACAACAGCAAAAGTTCGGAGCAATATACCTTCCCTTTCATCAACATTAACCAGCATACATGTATGAAAGCATGAGAATACGTAGGAATGAATACTGGACTAGAAAGTTGGAGCGACTTGCCTTCACTAATTTTCAAAAACATTCCAACTGCAAACATTTAATTTTATTCTTTCCAAGGGAGGGAAGAAGAATATACCAATGTAGAAGAGAAGTATAAAACATTGCTCGCATGTCACAAGTTAGCAGGTCAATAAAGAGTAATTATGGATGCTTTCTTTTTACTCATTTACTTGTTTTTCCTATGGCTGATTAAGTGATTATGCTTTCTTTGTCTCACTTTTTAACTATTCACTGAAATTGAGAGAAAAAAATATGAGAAGCAGCCAAGGAGAAATGTTGATACCCATGTCGAAACAAGAAATCAATTATGACATATTCACACTAACTTGTACCTGATTCACGCTAATTTGAAAGATGGGCTTCGCCATGAACAGTATTAGTGTAGTTACTGTGATTTTTTGGAACAAAATAATAAAATTTTCAGTCTGCAATTGTGAAAAATGGAAGAGAGTAAAACAGACAAATTTTGTTCCAACAAAAACAGCCAAGGAGACACAAAAGTTAATACGAAGCATACAATAACTCGATGACACATTGGATCTAGACATGTAGCATACTCTATACTTGGTGGTGTATGTGTTTCTAGGAAGTGTAGATTTTCCAACGCTATGTTAAGACTTCTTGACTTAAGAGGTAGGATTAGGAAAAGTTGTGATCTTTTACAAGTAGTGGGGAAGCAAAAGCAAATTTTACAGAGTTAACTGGGATTTATGAAAAAGCCACATGAAGAAATTGGCTTGCAGATATTGAGTAAAACAAAATCATCAAGAAATGTAAATTTAACTCCACTTTTTCAAGTAATAAAATAATAATGACAGAAGATAATAAGACTATATAATGGTATACCATTGTCAACAGAGTCTCACACAGCAATGCTATTACTCAGAGATAAGGAATTTATGTTCCCAATAAAAGACTACGGCTAACAAAGGCATTGTATGATACATACAACCAACAATCTAAAACCTAAACTTGACCCTTCTAATTTGTCCATTTTGGTTATTCAAATATCTGATATATCAAAATTTTATTTTTAGCATAGAATTCAATCCTAAGTCACCCAAAATGTCTCAAACTAGTTAAAAAAGTCAGAATACTTATAAGATACAGTTTAAGCTCTTACTCAAGCAATGTCATATTTTACAATCTACCCCTTTTAGGGTCCAATGTTTTCGCTGACATATTTTCAGTTGGATGAATTGATTCTAATACCATTTATGATGATCCATCACAATTAGTATGATATTATTCTCTTTAACAACTTATAAATGTAACGCTTTAAAATTTTTTTTTATTGGCGTGAGATCCGATCTTGGCCTATTTAAAAAGTTTTATAGTAGTTAAGAAAGTCAAAGCACTTATAAGATACAATACAAACTCTTGCCTAAATAATATAAGATTTTATAATATGAATCTCTATTAAACACCTTAATTTTACTCACCGTATCTTTTTTCTTTCCAAAAATGTTTTTAGTATGATGTAGATACTGATGAACGAGTAGTATATTTGGGTACAATTGCTCGATAATTAATATATTTTTATTGACTTATGTTTAAATTATTAAATTTTCGACTATGTGATGATATATTATTAATACATACTATTTACAGTTAAATTGAATTATTTTAAAATATAACAGTGTTCACATTTTTTTATAATATTTTAATACGTAATATATTTTTATTTGTTTTGAAAGATTCGAAAGAACTTTTAACTTTTTGACTAAAAGTATAATTTTTATATGATACTTTGACTTTTTAACTTAATAGTCATTAACCTCAATTTTAGGGTGTGACAATATTTTTGGTACCATTTAAGATGACTTGTCCTAATTAGCACAATATTATCTTATTTGACAACTCATAAACTTGTAATTCTTCAAGGTTTTGTTGTTGGTATGGAATATGATTTTGGT
This sequence comes from Swietenia macrophylla, assembly GCA_032401905.1. Classification (NCBI taxonomy): domain Eukaryota; kingdom Viridiplantae; phylum Streptophyta; class Magnoliopsida; order Sapindales; family Meliaceae; genus Swietenia; species Swietenia macrophylla. The sequence continues at coordinate 2,727,139 of CP135561.1, read as the reverse complement.
CTACCCAAAAAGCCTCATAAGGAGTTATGCCAACAATAGATCAGTAACTATTAGTATAAGTGAAATCTATTAAGAATAGATGATCACTCTAGCTTTTCTAAAAATCCACAACACAGACCTTAAATATATCATCAAGAATATGTATAATTTTTTCAGACTAACTATTCGTCTATGAATGAAAAAAAAAGTACTAAAATTCAACTCTATCCTCAAAATACCTTGCAAATCTCTTCTAAAATTTAAAAGGTAAACTATGAATTTTGATCAAAGATAATAAATAAGAAAATCTTATGTAATTGAATGATTTGATTGATATATAACTTGCTAAACTTTGTTAGGAAATATATCAAATTAATAAGGATAAAACATGCACACTTAGTTAACTGATCAATAATCACTCAAACCACATCACACCTTTATTAATTTCTCAATAGACCAGTCATAAAATTCATGAAAATATGATCCTCCTTCCACTCAACAATAAGTAAAAATTAGAGTATCTCAACTGGTCTCTAATGTTCAGCTTTTATCTAGCTGATAGGTCATTCATCATGATACGTATATAGCCATATCTTATTTCATTCATTTCTACCCATATTGCATTTTAAGATCTTTATACATCTTCATATCTTTTGGGCATATAACAAGCCTAAATCAATGCTCATTTACCATGATATAATCTTTAAGTTTGGTATCATCTAGTACAATCAATTTTCATTAAAAAGAAGGATCATATATGTACCTATTCTCCAACTAACTGTTTACTATTCTATAATTAATTCATCCTATCATTGTCTCTATTTCACTATCACTATAAGCATTGAAACTACAATGATATCATAAACATAAACTAGATGGCTATTTTTACAATATCGCAAATCAAAATCTCTAAGTTTTTCAAATTTTTATTCCAATCCTCTAAGGCTAACCATGTAAAAATTTCACGAAATTTATGACTAAAATTGTCAGCTACTATACTGGCCCTTCATCAAACACAAATATCCAAAATTCTTTAATTTTTTATTTATTTATCATGACATGTTTTAAAAACAAAATTATGTGATTTTACACATGAACAACTTGGTGTATCATTAACTTCTCTTTTTCTTTTTTTGCAAAACATGACCTTTTTACTACAGCAGTCAAGTCTAACTCAATAATTATCATTGGAAGCATGTTCTTTTTGCACTCTTTTTAGGACATCTGCCAGCAATTTATCTTGGCAATTGTGTTAAAATTAGCAAAATTGTTAAGCCTCTAAATTTACTTGAAAGTTCCATTTTGTCTGAAAAATATCAATTTTATTGTTTTTCTTCCTAACAAATTGTTTCTAACTCTTTTTCCAATCCAATATGCAGGTCTGACTTGTGGCCTATTTACAAGAGATAGTATAGTAATAACTTGCCCTGATAGTGCTGCAGGCCTTTATATAAGAACTCGAACTGATCAACTTGTCAAAGTATACTTTCTTGATCATGATAATCCTGTAATGCATAAAAAGGATAAATGATAATCAACATCTCTAATGGCTTGTTTCAAAGTTTGTTCATTGCATATAACTAGTACTGTGAATGCTCCCTCATCCCTGATAAGTGGATTGCAAACTTCTTTATCTATTATAAAGCTCTAATAATTTCTCACTAGGATATATATGTTGTTTCATTTTAACTTATGTTTTGTTTGCACGAAAGGTTGTCTTTGGAGAAGATGAGATTGCATACCAAATTGGTGAGACCTCTGAAATACTCTCAATGTGGTTATCTTTGTGCAACACCTCATTGTGTCTGGGTACTTTCTATAATTCATTTTTTTTTTTAAATTTTTGGAAGATTTTGGTAGAAATGTTCATCATAATATGCCATGCATGTAGTTACCACAAAACTGAATCGAATTATTTAAATTCCGTTTATCCTGTAAGTTATGTTTTTATCTCAAATTCAGCTTTATGTGGCATGTGAGATTTACCAAAATTTGTATCATAAAGGGTCGGTCAATGATATGTTTAGATATCTCATGGAGTCCACTCTAACTTGAATTGAGACAATGAAGCATATAGTAATACCTCCATCTATAAGGTGTCGAACTTAGATTCTTTGCAATGGACTGATGTTTTGGCTTTGAAACCGTTCTCTAATGTGTATGTAGCATAAAGGGGGTTAAGTTTTGCCCATGATTAACCCCAATTGGCACAATACACCCATAAATTTTTTGATGTTCTAAATTTTAAATCCTGTTTCTGTTGCCTTATTCTGCATTAATAATGTCTTGTGTGTCCTTGTGGTCTGGTAGGCACCAAAAGGAGAGGAGGCTTCTGGGTTGACCGATCAACATTTGCATTATTTATAAAACCTGACTGGTAGGTTCATTCACATAGTTGATTTCTAACATGTTCTTTAGCCTCAATTAGGCCAGATAAAATATTCATGGTTGGAAACCACTGTATCAATCTGCAAAATTTCTGAGTTTGTTGATAGATCCACCTGGACAAATATCTAGCTATAGCTGCTACGCTGTCATCTGAGTTTTAGGCATCAATTTCATCATCTTGCAGGGACGAAAAGCTTAATTTTCCAGAGAACATACATATTCATAAAGAGTTATGTTTCTTTAAGACCTATACCTTGCTTGCACCATTTCCGGACATGACGTGACAACATGTTCCTGCATACTTGCCTGCTGAGGATGCTGTGGAAATAAATAATATAGCATTATATATATGCCATTATATTACAGTTGATTATCATATGCAATAACATCATTTTATTACAGTAGTGCATATCTACGAGCATTAGTTTATTTATCACATTATTTGAAATAGAAATTTTTTAACTACAATTTTGTATATATAATTGCTTTGTTTCTCTGTTATCTCTAGGTGATAGCGGCAGACGGTGTTCTTACGTTTGGAGAATACACCGAGAAGCCTCTCGACAAATATTACCACCTGAAAACATAGAGAGCCTACGAATAATGCACCGCTTGCGAACTCTGATTCGATTGTGCCCGATACGATGACGTTTACTGTGGACGCTAATAATATGCTTCTCTTTACAAATAAGAAAAATTAGTCTCGAATCAAGCAGAAACACGTGTCAAATCGGGACTTTTATAGCATTATAATTCTCTTACGGAGAGAAAGCGACGCCGGGAGAGATAAAATGAACTAGGGCAGCCAGCCTACACGAAGTCTAAAAGAAGCACGTGGTTTAATGGCGGCAATAATGCGGCGTCAGATTTTGAGGTTTTAAATAAATGAATAATTTATATAATTATTTTTAAATATGTTTAATTAATTAATAATATTTTTTTATATTTTATTAATTAAATAATTTTATTATATTTATTATATTATATTAATATGATACGATAATTTTATTTAAAATTTTTATTTTAATTAATTTATAAATTTAATATATATTATTTAAATAATTTTAAATTATTGTACACTAAAGTTGATTTGTTTAATTACTANTACAATAGAAGGAAACAAAATCATTCTTATATTCTGTGTGCTTTAATTGAATTGTTTTTCTCCTTGGCTTATTGAAGGGAATGTGTAATGGCAAAATTTTCTAATAATTCAGTGTTTGTTTAATTTAAATTTTATTTAATAATCGGTTCAATAATTAAAAATTTAAAATAATATAATTATTAAATAATTAAATTAATTATAATTATATCACATATTTAATATATAAAACTACTTATTTTTTCTATAAATACAATGAAGTTGTGGAGCATATTATATGCGGACAATTTTGTCATGTCGTTTAAGTGTATTTTAAATATAAGTAGATATATTTTAAAACGTTATAAAAATAATTAAATTTTTTAAGAAATAAAAATATATAAAATTTTAAATAAATTAAAATTAATACAATATAATTATTTAAATAATTAATTATTTTATATTTTAAATTTTAAATTTAACATAATTATTAATTATACTATATAATTTATTTATTTAATAATTATATTATTTTATATTATCACAAAGTTATAAATTTTATATTAAATTTATGTTAATTTATCGTTAATAATTGTCATTTCTACTAAATTAATAAATGATTTTATGAGCTTGGATCGGATATTTTCATCCATATGGGGTCAGATTGCCATGGGAAAGAAATGAATCAACTTCAAACATGAGGAGTGTCGTCAGAAAGGAATCGGGGTTCGTTTAGTATCTCATTAAATAAAAGTAAAATTCGCGGCAGCCCAACCAATTCACTGCATTCCGCTCCGAATTGCACTGTAAACGGCGTCGCACTTTAAATCCCACAAACCACTAATTCTAAGAGATTTTCTGTTGCAAAAATAGCACTTTACTGAAAACAAGAAATTTATAAAATTTCTTGCCAAAAGTGCTATTTTTGCAAAAAGAAACCCAGTATCCCACTGCTTAAACCCTATTACAGCCCGCTGATTTCCCCTGGGTTGTTCAGAATATGGTTCAGAAGTTTATAAAATTTATTCCCTGTTTCCTGTCACAGGAATTCGTGGGTTCTCCACTCTGTTTATTAATTTCTTTTCGTTAGTTATTATTCTAGGCCAATCCTTAAAAAGTCCCCAGTGTTGGACGAAAGCAAGTTTGATGTGAACCTGAAATTATGGGCTCTCAGAATTAAGGTTGCATCTCTGATAATAAATGGGTACGTCTCGCATACTAAGCCTTACTTCAATTGCTCAGTTATTACCTCATCTGTGTTAACCTAACTTTCAAATGCAAACTTGCTTTAGCTATCAACACTATAATGCTTTCTGGGAAAAACCACTGAATTCCCC
>CP135561.1:2678685-2722308 GCA_032401905.1 Swietenia macrophylla | reverse complement strand
GCTCAGTTATTACCTCATCTGTGTTAACCTAACTTTCAAATGCAAACTTGCTTTAGCTATCAACACTATAATGCTTTCTGGGAAAAACCACTGAATTCCCCTCTTGTGTGAACCTAAACCTAGTAGAATCAAACAAATTGAATAAATATGTTGGCAATAACAAATATACTGCCAAGTAATTAATATGCACGACACAACCACAATAACACAAGCAATTTTAACGTGGAAAACATCCCCAATGCGAGGAGCAAAAACCACAATAACAAGCCTACTGTCCACAACGCAAGCACAATAGCACAAGCAATTTTAACGGAAAAAATCTCGAAGTGCACCCAAAAACTTCACTGTAATCAAGTATTAGGAATACACAATCTCTCTTTAGTTAAAATTAGTAGTATACAAAGACAATAATCTCAAGATTAACTAATATTGGAAAAAGAAATAATATTTACAAAGAAATTAAGAAAAAAATATGAAAAATCTCACCAAAATAGTAGTTAGAACAGTAACTCAAAAAAAAATACGTACAGGGTTCCAATTCGATCTTCAGCAGTCGGAATGTAGCATTGTGTGTCACTAGATTTGATGCACAGTTCTACATTCTGAATCATTGAGATCAGATTTGGAGCCCTTTGTATACAGATTTTGAGTTACTGTTTCAGCCCCTATTCTGGTAAGATTTTTTCAATTTTCTCCCAATTTCCTTTCTAGAAATTTCTTCTTTCCCAAGATTAGTTAGTATTGGTTGCATTCCTCTAGTTTTAACTAAAGAGAGAGATTGTGTATTCCAATTTTTTTTTATTATAGTGGATTTTTTGGGTGGACTATAGTCCCGTGGTTTTTTACACCTCACTGGGGAGGTTTTTCATGTTAAAATTTATGGAGATTAATTAGTTGGCAGTAGACTTGTTATTGTGGACATATTTGCTCTATTTGTTCGTTTCCTATTAGGTTCACAAAAGAGGGAAAATTCAGTGGTTGACTGTTGTAGCTTGTGCTATTATCAATTGTAACACTGAAACATGTTTATGATCATGGTTGGCATTTTAGACACTTGCTAGGACAGCTCCCATGTTGGGTGGGTTCTTTGAAGCAGACAAAGGGTTTGCTGAGGAAGGATAGCTTAAATATTTTTTTTTTATCGTATTCATGGTGGGCATGTTACTTCATTTTATTGTTCTCAGTGTTTATTCCTGCACACATATTTATGTGAATGAGAATAAAATGTGTGTCCAATGGTGAATTCACATAACTTGTCATATGTGATTATTTTTGCTTCTCTGAGAGTTGGTATTGATACATCATGCACAGGACAGTAGTATATACTTGAAGAATTCAATAATTTGATGAGATATTATTGCCCTTTATTTTCATAATTTTTTTTTGGTAAAAAATTGTTCCTTATTATTGTATTTTGTGTATGTTGTCAGTGTTTGTGCAAACACTTAGTGCATTGCTATTTTGTTTGCAGATATTTGCTTAAGAAGGCCCGTGTTAAACCAATTAATGAAGACCCCACATGTGAAGAAAATCATTATGTAATTTTATCTGAAGAAGTTCAGAATCCTGGTAGGAATGCTGAAACAGTATTTTTTAAAAACATTTTACTTTCATTTGCATATTTTTCTATGTTTTACTTTTTGATTTTTTGTTGATATAATATAGACAAAGCTTCGTTAGATGGACATCTGAGCTCTTTTTTTTTTTTAAATTTTATTTATCACCGAGCTTCTTATCTTTCAGTAATGGAAATTTGTTGATGTAGAAAAGACTTATCTGATATTCCCGAGCAAAAACGTGAAGAGCTTAATAAATTATGCAAGATTGAAGTAGTTCCCTATTCTATGACACTTGGATATTCCTATTGGGATGCAGGTCAGTTGCAAGCTCTTCTATTATACATTGGAAATTGTTATCACCACCCATTTTATCTTTTTGACAACTAATTCTTATCTAAACCTGAGAGTTAACAAAGGAAATATGAATGTTGTGCTTAGTAGTTCTAGTTTTTTTCATCACATGCTTTGCATATGAACTGTTACATGTAATTCTTGAGCCGTATTGCTTTTATCATTTGAGAATAATCATCCTTTTCCTAACTGACAACAGAAAAAGATTTTGATATTTTTCAAGATTAAGAAAGTCAGCCTCAAATGAATGGATTTGACAGCAATGATTTATAAGCCTGCCATGTTTGCTATAATAAAATGCCTCAAATGTATATATATCCATTGGCATGGTTTCTATTTTGGGCAACTGCTGTGTTGGATGTCCTTTATCATGTCAGAATATAGTTTCTCTCTCATTGCTCATGCTCATAGATGGCAGTAATAAAGATAAAAGTATATAATTTTTAGGACTTTTCCATGTACTACATTCATATTTTGTTACAGTGATATGTAAGTTCTATATCAGTTTCTTTTTTCCTGCATAACTTTCTGACTGGTCCTTTGGATTTTAGATTATGTATTGAAGCAAATTCTGCCACCTGGTGTGGAGGTACCTACATCTTTTGAAACCATAGTTAAGTATTCAAACTACGCCATCATTCCTTTTGATATTTCTATTTTGCTTAAATCTCTTTGTTGAATACATACAGGTTTTTATGCACAGCACGCTGCTTTTCTATATAATCACTGCATGGCACAGAAAACTATTTATGAGATGCTGCGCATTATATCTTCAGCTGTCAACATGAGGAACACTGCTACTGACTACAATGTTAATAGTTCGTCCTATTTTTGCAGGTCACATTGCCCATCTTAACATACATGATGAACTACTTGCTTTTAAGAATGCCATCGCAAAGGTCATTTACGACGTAAGTATTTGTTTGCTTCTGGCCTTAAACCAAGCTTGCTTATCTGTTATGCATGTTGTTCTTGCTCTTTTGTATTACTCTTTTTCCTGTCATCAACATAAGTTGGAGAACTCTAGCAGTGCATCTGCTTATATCTGTTATGGTGGTTTTAATTGGTTACCAGTGTTGGTAGATAATCCCCTTTCCTGGTCTTATATGTTGGTCATTGTTCCCAGAAAGGTCAAGGAGTATTAGTACTTATCATCTTTCTATGAGTTCAGTCTTTGCTGTTGAATGGGTTCTCATAGTATGTGTGTTTCTATTCTGCTACACATGCACCATAGCAGTAATCATTTGGATTATAATTTTTATTTCATCTTTACAGAAAAATTATCCAAGAATCAAAATTGTTGTTAATAAAGTTGGAACTATTGCAAATGAGTTTCGGGTGCCAGAGTTTGAAATTTTAGCTGGAGACAGTAATATGGTTACAGAAGTGAAGCAACATGGTGCCACATTCAAGCTAGATTACGGTTTAGTCTATTGGAATTCGAGATTGGAACATGAACACCGAAGACTTATATCTCAGTTTCGGCCGGCGGAGATAATTTGTGACATGTTTGCTGTTATTGGCCCTTTTGCTATTCCTGCAGCTCAGAAAGGATGCCTTGTGCTTGCTAATGATTTAAATCCTGATAGCGTTCATTATTTAAAGATTAATGCAAAAGTCAATAAGGTTGATGATTGTGTTCGTGCATATAATATGGATGCTAGGGAATTTATTTCTAAATTGATGGCAGCACCAGCTGGCACTATTAACTCTGAATCTGATGTTCCAACTCTTAAAGCTTGTCAGAACTTTGGCATACAGGCCAATGAAGAAACAGGGACAGAAAATATTGGCCTTGACGGTAACTTCTTGTTTTGATTTCATGCTTCTGTAAATTGTGGCACATAGTTTATCTTAGTTCTGTGGTTTCCTGCAGCTGAAGTTAACGAAGTATCTGGTAATGTAACCAGCAATCTTGAGGATGTTCAAAATTACTGTAGGGATGCAGATACATCTGTAACTGCAATTAAGAGACCTTCAGATGTTTGCTGGGAAGGTAGATAGGCTACACTATCTGGTATCTGTTCAAAACTAGAATGGATGTTGTGATTGCATAATCTATATGTCAATGTTCTGCATCTTAAATTCTGCAATTAAAGAATGAATATATTTTATCCCCACGTTTTCTAGTAGAAATTTGAAACTTACTCATTGCATTTCCTCTGCAGAAAATGGAAATGCCAAGAGTGCTAGTGGGAGGAAAGGGAAGATAAATAAGAGGATGAGAGGCTCTGAGTTGCCCAATGCTGAGACTTGGGAGCATGTTGATCACGTAATAATGAACCTTCCGGCTTCTGCCCTAAAGTTTCTAGGTACACTTTCTTTCACTGTCTCTCACACAAGTACATGCACAAAAATTATGTCATTTGAGATAGTGTATTTGCATGTGTTGCAGATGATATGATTGTATATTCCCTAATGTGATGATCCCTTTTTATTTGGTTGCTTAGACATATTCTTGCACATACATTTTATGAATTATCAGCTTTGGAACACCCAGTGCATCCTTTCTCCTCTCTCTTTTGTTTTGCTGTGAACTGCTACTTTTCTGGGAGCCCTTATGAACTTTCACTTATATTGACTACCAACATGGTTGTAACTTATAGCCTTGCCTGTTTATTTTTGTGAACCATTCATGCGCCCCCGTTCTTTCTTGAATGGTGGTTTCTTATTATATGGATTTCTGGTATATGAATTCAATTCCAAAAGTCCTGATGACCAATGGAACTTCGTTCCCTTACTCAGAGAGAAGGGTTTCTTATCTTAGTTTTACATTCACATAATTGACCTCTTGACTAGTTATGTCCTGAAACACATGTCTCGATGTAACTTCTGAAGCTAGCTAAATATTTCTTTTGCATGTGTACAGCAACTGCTTGTTTCGTATGTAGATATTTGTCCCTTTTGCTTTATGCTGCTTCTTTGAATTAAAAACTGATTTTTTTTTTTTTTTTTTTTAAATTGGTTGAGTCTCTCAGATGCATTTAGGGGCCTTATCCAGAGGAAATATTGGAAGGGATCTCTGCCGTGGGTTCATTGCTATTGCTTCATTAGGGCCAATGAAACCCAAGAATTGATAATTTCCATAAGTCTGTGTGGAAATATGCTTTTATCGATTTCATTTATTTCCTTGTATCCTTTTACTTGCTTCATAAGTAATGTGAATAATTCCTTTACATTGTTATGTTTTGGTCTTTCTTCTTTTATTTGGCATAATTGAAAAACTTTAAATGCTTATTTCAAGTCGTTGACACATTGCATTATCCTGTCTTTATCCAGCTCAGCTATCTTATCTGTTAACTGTATGCGATAGTGTTCCAGTCAAAGCAGGAACATTTTGTATTAACTTTTGTCATCATTTTTCTTGAATAATTTGAATTGCTTTTTGGACTCCTTTGCAGGAGGCAGGGTCTGCCTTGAATGCCTGCATACAAGACCCTATATTTCATAAGGTTAGGAATGTTGCTCCAAACAAGGTGCATATTGCTATCTGGATTCAAGAATGAAATATTTTACTTGTTTTTGAGACTTTTTTTTTCTGAAGAATTCTTTAGCGTACTTTTTGGTTCATGTGTGCATGCAAGTTTTGAATCAACATATATGCCTTATTTTTGAGCTTTCCTTTATTGTGCAGGCAATGTTTTGCTTAAGCTTTAGGTTGCCAGAAGCGTGCTTCAATGAAGATGTCTGCCACAGTTTCCAATCTGCAGGTGAAGTAATGAGCACTGTGTGAACCGCATTTTGGTAGGCCAGTAATCTAGACAACTTGCAATTTCATATTGGCAGTTAATTCAGTCATACTCAAACTTTAATATAGTGTGGCTTCTTCCTATTCAACCGTGCAGAATGGAAGCTTTAAAGAACTGGACTGCGCTGACAACTAAGCCTTGATTGGAAAATTTCATGAATCTGGAAAAGATATATTTCCTCCTCACCCTTCTCGCTGTTTTGTTTTAAAGCGCACACATTTTTTTCCCAAGCTCATTGTTACTCAAATCTTTTTGATTAATCCCATGTATTCCAATGTCCAAGGCAAATGTTGTATAAGAGATCTTGGCAGCTTTGTTTCTTATCCCAAAAAAAATAAAAATGGTACTGGCAGCTTTGGAGATGCTGTAAACAGTGCATGAATTTGCTTTGGGTCCAAATTTTACCAAATCTTGTTAGTTTTGATAATGTTAATTTAAATCACATATATTGTAACGGATTCTACATTCAACATAAATGACTGTTCTTATATTTGGTCCATTTGGATATGCTGCTGTTGGCATATTATCGGAAATTCCAGATCACTTTGGTGACTTGTACCCCGACTGCTTTTGGTTTCCAGGGCAGTGGCAATGAACTCATAATGTTACAACAAAACAAAGGGTTAAGAGTGGGGAACGACCGGGCATTTCTTATGGGATGTAATGTTTATGTTGAATTTTTATTGGCAGTTTGTTTCTTTTGGCTCTCTTGAAAGCAACCCGCGAGGCTAGCGATTCCTTTGGAAATAGATATCCATCACCATCAGGTATCCTTTTTCCTTGGAATGCACCATGGCTCTTATGATAGCAACCATCCCTTTTCTGTGGTGATATAAAGGCAAAAACTTTCACAAAAGAGGATTGCAAACATAGAAAGCGAGACTGGACGAAGGAGAAACAGGTAGATTCCTGTTTCTTAGGTAAAATAAATTAGTTTGAGAAATTTTCCGAATGAAATTAAACTAGTACGGGCAGTTAAAATTTAAAAAAAATAGCGTTTTTAATGTCGAAACGCTGCCGTATTGCAAAATCATTCACGCATACTCACTGTTTTAAACATTTTTAACAGAAGGCAGATCGGCTCGCAGAGCTCAACCACAAATTCATCAACATTGCCCTCTCTTCAACCCGAATTTACGTTTTCTACCTTCATTTCTCTCAAATCCATCTCTTACAATCCAAACGCCGACGTTTAGTCACCCAAACACCGAGTTAGGGCTTGGAATCCCGCCCAATTCTGGCGGATCCTTCTCTAATTTGATCAATAAGTACGCATAGACAAACGCACATACATACACGTACGCAATTGAAATGTGTATCTATCGGTCAAATTTGTAATATCAATTCTTTTTATTTTTTGCATGAATAAATAATTGCCGACTTAGAGAGATGGTGGGGAAATCGGGGAAATCGTCGTACCGAGATCGTACGCCAGAGTTTTTAAGCGTAGCAGAGAGGCTAAAGAAATCTGTCTCATCCTCTACCAATGCGCCATCGTCAAGTGGCAGTAATGGTAGTAGTAGCGCCAGAACAAAGACCGAAGATCGCAAATCTACGGTGGCCATTCAATCGGAGTTCAACAAGAGGGCCTCAAAGATCGGATATGGGATCCACCAGACATCTCAGAAGCTGGCTAAGCTCGCCAAACGTAAGTAAATAGCCGTTTGATTGTCATCTTTAGATTATTTCTTTTCTTGAGAAAAAAGAATATGTTGATGTAAACAACATGTCAAATGCGTGTATGTTGTGATTATTAACAGTGAATATTGTATTTAGATTAAACTTATTCTGGTTAAGTTTTGATGCTTACATCATGTCGTCCTTGAAATGAATAGGAAAACTTCAGTGTTTTAAATACAATTTGATTGAACCATGTATATTAGGCATTATTGGATTATGTCTGTTTCTACAGTTCTTAGGAACGGACAGTGTAGGCACTTGGTGATGGTTTGCTGAAAATGGTGTGGGCTTGTGGCGTAAATCGATAAACAGAGCAGCCATAGGGATATGATTAATATTAGCAGAGTAGTCTGTGTAGTGAGCTTGTGATTATGGCAGTGAAAGTGAGGTTAGGATGTGACTGGCAATGGAAGTGGCAGTCCAAGGTGTTGGTGTAGTGGCTTATTTTTGTGACTCTGTGATGAGAGGGGGACTGTTATAGTAATAAAAAATGCACAAATAATTATCAGACCTGATTTATATGATCTTGATATGAAAAGCTACATTGTTTAAGCTTTAGCTTGAGACTGCTGTGCTTGTGCTGTAATTTGAAAGTACAGTAACTAAAGTGTTTGGTTAACACCAATTTTTAGTGGGAAACTTTTCCATTTATTATTTGACATCAAGTAGTTGCATTCTCAATCCCAAACAAAGATTAGTATGAAAACAGGTTAACAGTTGGTATTTCTTTAATTTATACATCTATTTATTGCTGAAAATGCTTCAAACTGAGCCCTGTCTTCTGGTTTAGTGAGTATCAGAGTTGGCTTGGTTTTATTGCTATCATCATTCATTAATACTAAGTTTTAGAAGTTTGATGTATGGTGAGATATGATCACTCTGCTCTGTTGTGGATTTATGTGAAGTTCAAAATTAGAACACCAAATATTGGCATTCCTTGCTTAACATTTATTTCATGGAAAATATAACATGGCTGGAATTGTTTTCAAAGTTGGACATAGAAGTTCAAAATTGTCCTGGCTTTTGGTACAAAATATGTTAACATGTTTTTTGTGCTGTCTCACCAGTGGCAAAGCGAACATCAGTGTTTGATGATCCAACTCTGGAGATCCAGGAGCTGACAACAGTGATAAAACAAGACATCACTACACTAAATTCAGCTGTTGTGGACCTCCAACTCCTTTGCAACTCCCAAAATGATACTGGAAACATTTCGAGTGACACCACAAGCCATTCAACAACTGTTGTAGATAACCTAAAGAACCGGTTGATGGGCACGACCAAGGAGTTTAAGGAAGTTCTTACCATGCGGACAGAGGTATTTGAATATTACTATCCAGTTAGTTTGCTTGTAAGGGCCAATAAGCTTCAGTCACTTGCCACTTTCATGCATGTCTCAGTCTCTGTGTGTGTGTGTGTGTAAATGCAGAATTTGAAGGTTCATGAGAATAGAAGGCAGCTGTTTTCTTCTAATGCTTCAAAAGAGTCGACAAATCCTTTTGTCCGCCAACATCCTCTTGCTACCAGATCAGCTGCTGGTGCATCAACAGCTTCTCCTCCTCCCTGGGCTAGCGGTTCTGCAGTGTCCTCTCAATTATTTCCAAGGTAAAAGTCATGATTGTTCGACTGTTTTTAAAGTATGTGGTGATATTTTTAGTCCAATTTTGAGTGAAAATTGGAGATAGTCATTGGTCCCACATTCCAAGTAATAATGTGGCATGACATTTCTCCTTTGCAGCAAGCAAGCAGATGGTGATTCTCAGCCATTGTTGCAGCAGCAGCAGCAAAGCCAACAGCAACAGCAGTTGGTTCCACAGCAAGACAGTTACATGCAGAGTAGAGCTGAAGCCCTTCATAATGTGGAGTCTACTATTCACGAGCTTGGCAACATCTTTACACAATTAGCAACCATGGTTTCACAGCAAGGGGAGATAGCAATCAGGTTTGTTCAATATTATTCACTCTTGCTTGTGATTGCGTAATTGACTCATATTGAGTAATAATATCAATTTCAAGGGTGCATGAAGGGCTCCTTCTCCCTATTGCAGTGCTCTTTGGTCAAAAAACCCTAGGGATGCAGATTTAGCTCCTTCCTAAATGAAAAGAGTTTCCATGTCACCTAACATTTTCACTATTCTATTGTAAAGAGGCACTCATCATTTTACCGGTGAATGGCATCGGCAAACCCAATGAGATGAGCACACTGGAGAGGAGCTAAATCCACTCTGTGCTGGGAAAAAGTCGCTAGTATTAGAACAGTGTGATGTGGAATAGATTTATATTTATCACCATTTATCCATCTTAAAGTCGTTCTTTACTACTGTTGCTGGCAGGATTGACGAGAACATGGATGATACACTGGCAAATGTTGAAGGAGCACAGAGCCAACTGGTCAGGTATCTTAACGGTATATCATCCAACCGTTGGCTGATGATTAAGATATTCTTTGTGCTGATCGTTTTTCTCATGATTTTCTTATTTTTTGTGGCGTAAATGTATACTAGAAAATAGAAAATAAAGAATATGATAAAGGCTTTTCTTCTTTTACTTTCCTCCTTTCTATACTCCGTATAGTGGAAAAAAATAGGCCGAAGTTCTGCATCTGTTGACCTTCCCGTGCTTCATATGCCGAAAAAAGTGACTCGCCATGATAATAGGTCATTGTGCATCTGAATTGCTCATCTTGTGCGCCTGTGCCTGGTTTCTATGGCTTGATCTTGTTCTATTGATCAATTTTAACCAAGATCGGATGGACTATAATCTCACAGCATAGTTTGATGCTCAGGTGACTTGAATAAGATGGCCATCACCTTGTTTTAATTTATGGACTCAAAATGAATTCAGCAAAACCAAGGTGGCCCCCTGCGTCTCATCCGCCGTTACTATAACAGCTACAGAACTATAGTGCAACTGCACGCAACGGACAAGACAAATATTGTAATCATGCGTGCCGGATAACCTAACATTTTATGTTCAAATGACGCGTATATTCAGTCCTTAGCGGGCTCGTTTCTTGGTTAGCTAGCTCGTTTCGTCGCGTTCGCGCTGAGAGATGTCCCATTTCCACAACAGGCAGCTGGGGAGTTCGATTGTTCAAGCACAGGCTGAGTGTACCAGATACAGATTAGGTGCTAATAAATAAAGCTGATTAACAAATTTCTCTGTTATTGGCTGAACCTACTACCGGACCACAGTAGGTGAAAAAATCTGCCCAGACACGTGGCACGCTATGATTGGAGTTTTAACATCAATGACAGTGAATGAACAAGTATTCTTTCATCATCTTTTTTATTTTTGTTTAATTTTTATTTATTAAAAAAATAAAAAATAAATTAAAATAAAATTTTAACTTTTTATTTTTTTATTTTTATGTATTATTAAATCTCTAAAAATTAAAAATAAAAAAGACGAGAACAAGTTTTTGTTCTCAAGAAAAATGACTCGTCTCCTTAAAAACGTAACGGCAACGTTTCACGTATCTTCCTCGTTTATTGCTAGTCGTTTTATACGCTTGGAACCACGTAGATTCAAACTAAAGAAAAATAAGCGGGCATTTGAATTTCAAATCCGGTAACGGCCAAAGCAGCCATAGATCGTCCTCTTTACTCTCTCTCTTCCTGACTCCCACACCTCTCTCGTTCGTAATCTCTCACGTTCACACTCTACACCCACACACACAGACAAAATGACTTCACCCACACCAGGAATCCTTCTGAAACTCCTACAATCCATGAACTCCACCACGCGCGTCACCGGCGACCACCGATCCGCTCTCCTCCAAGTCATCGGCATAGTCCCTGGTCTTGCTGGTTCCGATCTCTGGCCAAACCACGGCTTTTATGTCCAGCTCTCCGACTCCCTCAATTCCACTTACGTGTCCTTATCAGAGCGAGACACTGAACTAATACTCACCAACCGCCTCCAGCTTGGTCAGTTCGTTTACGTTGAACGCTTCGAATTCGATTCCCCAGTTCCTCGTGTCTGCGGCATCCGTCCAATGGCGGGCCGTCACGCGTTCCTTGGCTCCCCCGAACCACTTATTGCACGCATTTCGGCTTCGAAACGAGAGTTTGTTATTCAACCGGTATCTGACTCGGAGTATTCCGTTGATCCAATAGCTGTTTATCTCTCCAACAAAAAATCCGAAGAAATTCCTAAGAAGGAAAACAACGAACCAAAAATTGATTGTAAAATGGAAAAGACTGGAACAAGACAAGCTCTTGCTCCTAGAGATAATTTGAATATTCCAAATTTGGATGAAGCCAAGGCGGTTTTAGACAAGCCATCGCAGAGATTCTCATCACCGGCAGGTGCAAAACGGTCCGCATCAGCTGGAAAGAAGAATGGAGCGTTCGTTGAAAGAGATCCCTCTCCCGCAGGGAAAGGGAAGAGGTCGGCATCTCCGGTGCCTTCAAAATGCGTAGTGCCGAGCCTGGCGGCAGCTAAAGACGAGAACCGGAAGGCAGCAAGGGAGCCGGCGATTATAGTGCCATCGCGGTACAGGCAGCCGTCGCCAAACGCCAGGGGGCAGGCGCCGCCCAATCCACGGAGGGCTTCTCTTTCTCCGGGGAGGAGGTTGTCCGGCGGAGTGAAGCTATCTCCAATGGTTGCAGATTCCGCGGGGAAGAAAAAGACGGCAACTGTTGTCAACGGGATTTTGAAGCTTTCAGAAGGGAAGAGCAGTAGAAAGAGCTGGGATGAATCACCTGGGGTAGGGCGCTCGGGGGAGCAGAAAGAAAAGGCTGGTTTAAAGAGAAATAAGCCAGATCTGCAAGCCATTTTGCGGACACAGGTAAATTTGTCTTTGTCAAATTAAAACTTTTTAGCTCATGCTTTTATGATTAACTTTTTTACTTTACAATTGCTTGAGTTGTTCTAGCTGGGGGTGTCCCCTCGGGCATTCGTTTGTTAGAAGAGATCAATTATGTCAAGAAATGAAAACACTTTAACCCAATATTGAAGTTGTAATCTTCTGTTGATGGGTCAGTGTCAAAAGTTTTCACCACTAATTCTAGTAGATTAATAGTGCTTGTACATTTACTTCATAGGAACCATACGAGAGTAAAAGTGCTTTCCGGAATAGTACTTACAATTTTTTCACAATCACTGCAAGTATTTTTTTTTTCAACGAATGCCTTTTAAAAATACATAGATGATGCTATGCTGGTGTTTGTTCAATGTATATGTATAACTATCTGCCATTCTCCTGCTATTTCCCAGGCTGCTATTGCAAGACGTTTGAGTGATGTGAATGGTCGAAAGTCCATCAGCGATGATTCTTCAGCTAGGAAGGAAACAAAACCTAGCTCCCCTGAAAGCAGGTTGGCCCAGGAGAAGTCAACTCATGGAGCTCTAGGAATCACTGTGCATGAAAAGAAATGGACCGACGGCAGTGTTCCACTGGATGCAGTCTCAAATGACCTTGTGAGGCTTGGAAAGGTATTGTGAGAAAGTAATAGCAGAATCAAATTTACTTTTGGCAAAATACTGATATGTATAGAAGCAATTACACCATGAAAAAGCTAGCAAATTGATTTTGTAGTCTGTGAAAAAATATTGAAGCTGAATTTGGATCCTTATTTGTGTTGATTTAATGCAGGAGGCTATGCAGAGAAGAGTTCTTGCCGCTACAGCTGCGGCTGAAGCGTTGGAGGAGGCCATTGCTACCGAGTCTATTGTAAGAAGTTTAAGGTAAGGTCCTCCCTGTGTCCCCCAACATTTCGCTGTATTGTCTTCGCTATAATAACATGTCATAGAAGTAAAACTCAAAATAATGGTTGTTTAGTTGTGTTCCGAATTCCATTTTAAGAGCGACACTCTGAGCATAATCAATTTGATACAGTTAATTTATACATTGATATTTTTCGTTTCTGAAAATTTTTAGTTGATACATGAGCATAACCGTAATCATTTCATCTATTTCAGCAAGTTTTCAGAACTCTCATCAGCATCCAAGGCTGGGAATCCCTTACCAACCATTGATAGATTTTTCTCAATCTACAATGACGTGGTGAAATATACTAGGATTGCTGAATCTGTTGCCACCATTCATAATTCCCACACACCTAATGATAATATCTCCACAGAGCAGTCTAAATCCGTTTCTCTATGGGTTGAAGCTGCATTAGCCACTGATCTTGAGATTGTCTCTCTTTTAACCGGCCAGAACGACGAGCCTACATCGACTCTGCAGAAAAGTTTGTCGAAACGACAATCTCTCAATGGACCCGCCAAGGGTCAACTAAAGTCTAGTTCATCTCCAGCATCCGGTTCTGCTGTTGAGACATGGACAAAGGGTAAAGGAATGAAAGAGACCGTGCAGCTTGCTGTGAATTTGCAGTCTGAAATGCAAACGTGGTTTGTAAAGTTTGTTGAAGAGTTGCTGGATGCTGGCTTCAGGGTTTTTGGCGAATCTGCTGCGAGTGGCAGTTTCACATTACCACTAGATTGTGGCTCTATTTCTGCAGTTCTGTCACAATTGAAACGAGTGAATGAATGGTTGGACCGTGAAGTTTCAAGCGGGGATGAGCCACTGGTAGCAAAAATTGAATTGTTAAAGAGAAAGATTTATGGTTTTGTCATTCAGCATGTGGGAACTACTTTCGACAATGCCGGGGCAGTTGCTTCATCTTGATCGTCGATTTCCTCGTCAAAGTCTGATCGATTTTTTTTTTGTACTGATTACCCCATTTGAAGTTAAAGGTATGCAATGTACCCGTTCACCCTTTTGAATTTGTTCTTTAAATAATCGTTTTGAAATAAGATAACATGATTTATAATTAATAATAAATAATTTTAATTATAATTAATAAAATTTATAAATTAATTTTTTATTTTTATAATATAAATAAAAAATTAAAATTATAAATATAAATTATTTTTTATTACTTGTATCACATATTAATTTTTATTTAAATTAAAAATAAAGAATTAGTTATTAATTAAAATTTAATTTAAAATTAAAATTAAAATTTTAAATTTATTTTAAATTATTATTTTAAATTTAATATTAAATTTTAAATATAATTTAAATTATAATATTATTTATTAATAAAAATTACGCTTCAAAAATTCGGATTTCAAAATTTCATGCCGGCACGTCATGTAAACAAAAATCTTGAAAGTTGTTCAGTCGGCTAATCACATGCCTGTATGAGCCTGGCCCATGGGCTTAAAGTGAAAGACACGAGTGTAGATCACATTAGTCAATGTTAGAATCAATTTTGGCATTATTGCTTTATGGTTTACCCCACGTTTGTCTGTTGTTGCACTTGTTTGTGTGCGTCCGGTGGCGCATGAATGACTTTAGCCTGCCAGCACAAAGTTTGCTTAATTATTTAAGTTTAGTGCTTTGTATTTATGTTCTCTGTGTGTCCAATCATCCATTATAACATATGCATTTGGCCTTTCTGCTAAATTTATTAACGTAATTGAGACTCCAATCAACATTCCACATTGCAAATGTACTAACTCTGTCTATTTTGCACGTTAAAGACGAAGTTGTAAAGGTATATGTATATTTCAATTCAATGATGACACATTCTAACCTATAATCTCTTCACTTGCTTTTTCATTTAAGTAGGGTGTGTGTTTGTAGCTTCTTAATTTTTACTTGTAACAAATCATGAAATGGCCTATGAATCGACAATCTTTTCTATTTTATTTAATTTTTTAATTATTAAATTAATATATTTTAATTATTAAATTTAATGAAATAGTATATTTAATAATTTAAAAGGGAGATGGGCACAAAAACTTGAATGAAAATTAAATGCTGTGGATCACATGAGCACATTAAAGTGGACCCAAAATAACTGAATGCTGGCCACGTGTCCTCTGATCTTTGCGATTAACCACCTGAACGTATATCCGTCCATACACGTTACCTCACCAGAAACAGCACTGCTCAATGGGGCCACATAAAATCACTCCATCTTGGCCAAGTCAAAATCGAACGGCTCATCGTCACTCACTCAGCACACTGAGACACTCCTCATTGTCTTTTTGTCCTAAAATTTTAAAAACCACCATCAACAGGGGCTTCACTCCGCAGCAACAACACGTAATTAATCCGAAATCCAAGTTGTAAAGCCTTTGGGGTGCCTTCGTGCATCGCCCCATAGCCCATCACCGACCACGTGGAAACCCAGAACGACCCGAGCACACGTAGATAGAACCAGCGACAAAAACAATAACGGAAGTGAAAACACAGATGTCCATTCAATACTTGCTGGGTTTTTAATCTCTTGGTTACTGCAATCTATTGAAACGCATTGAGCGAAGGCCCTTGCCAATTCGCAAACCGTGATTTCTATCATCTCATAGTTTGTCTTTGTTTCCTTCATTTAGATGTCATTTGATCTCAAACCCTAACTTCGCAAATTGAATCTGTGCACACTGAAAATCTAATTTCCAGCTTTGGTTCTTACTAAAATTCAAGTTATAAGTAATATAGCCGGGTCTTTGGTTACGCGAGTGGATTAAGCATGGTGGGAGGGAGGAAAGACGAATCATTGGTGATAAACAGCACGAACGTGTTTGCGGCGCTGGGGAGTTTGAAGAAGAAGAAAAAATCTACGCAGAAAGAGCAAGGTTCGTCAAAGAGCAAAGCCATAACAGCCGCGAAGGAGGAGCAAAAGGAGTTTTTCTGGGCCCCTAGGAAACTGAACGTGAAATCATGGGCGGACGTGGACGATGAGGACGATGACGATTATTACGCCACAACTGCGCCGCCCCAATCGGTTTCGGCTGCTGCGGAGTTCGACGACAAAAAGGAGGCACAGGAGCCCGCTGTTAAGGTTTCAATTTTTTTTATTTATGATTTTCGTTATTATTTTGATTCCTAGTTTGGTTCTTTTTTAAGTTAATGTAGTTTAAAATTGCGATTTAGTGACTGTGGATATTCGGATGAGAAAAATGATATTGCATGAATGAATGTGATTAGCTCTTTCAGCTGCGACCCATTAAGGATGTAATATTAAATTTCTTACTGTGGATTTGACTTTCTCGATGATTGAATGATTGTGCATGCTGTAGGTATAGATTTTGTTTATTACTTAGTCCCTTTTCTACTATTTTTCCTCAAATGTTTTCCTGCCCTATGGAGCTGGTGGTGTTCTGAAGAGACCACATTTGGCATAGATTTTAGCATTGATGTATAGAAAATGATTTATGTAATGAAGATTTGCAGAGTTATTGATTGATATTTTTGGAAAACCAAGTTCGTTCTAATATTTGATTTTCTGTCTGGGGTCAAAACTTTTGATGATTGAATGACATTGATAATATCTGTTTGCCAAGAGTTATGGAATTTGAACAATTTTTATCGGTTCATTGGAGTTCAATCTTACATTTTTGTTTGCTTTGCTCCTGTTTTGATTGTTTAGTTATATGAACATATAATTGATCAAAGTCAACACATATACTTGGGCTTTATGTTGAGGATTGGACAGTATTTCTTTCGGTTTACCTGGCTTCACTCATTTTTATGCTAATTATTTAGATATGATTACTAATGCATTTGTCCTTGCTTTAAACTTTTCTATTCATAATTTTTCAAATATGATATCACATTTTGTAAAGAACATTTCATATGTTGTCGTTTAATTTCTTAGGCTCGACATATTATCTATATGTGTCAATGCAACAAGCTTTGATGAAGATGGTAAAGGAGAAGACCCAGCCTGCTGGTTTGGGGGTTTCTCTAACCCAGTAGCTACATATACTGTTTTGCCACTTTTTGATTAAACAAATTAAGCAATTGTTTCTGCAACACTTGGAGGATGTGTTGACATATATCATAGACTATCTGTCAAGCGTAACTAACTAAACGACAATATATTAAATGTCATTTACAAAATGTGATATCATAATTGAAAATTATGGATAGAAAAGTTCAAAGCAAGGACAAACACATAACTAATCATAGCATTGAAATTTATGGGCAGAAAAGTTAAACAAATTAAACAATTGTTTCTGCAGTAATGTGAAGTATGGATTGCCTTTGTGGTAGTGGATCTTCAGAGTCTAATTTCATGCTCTGCTGCAGATTGATAATTGCATGTTGGACCAGATGTAGACATTAATTAATTTTCTCTTATGTATGTGTGTCATTGATTTAAGTGGTAGCCTCTGGTAACTCAGTCAATAGATTTGAGAAATGCACTTTGTTATACTGTGGTCCTTAGGACCAATACATATGATGTATGATGAGCTATCCCATCATACCATTATAGGGTTGGGCACAGTTTGGTTCAGTTCAATTTGAGCCGGATTTCAAACCAAATCAAAGGTTTTGGATTTGGTTTGACTCAAACCAAACCTAACCGAATTGATAAAAAGGATATACTGAACCAAACTAAGCCAATATTTGTTGGTTCGGTTTGGTTTGGGTCGGTTTAGTTCAGTTTGAACTTAAATTAATAAAAAGAGAGTAAATTTAGTCAGTTTGATTCGGTTCAATTTGGACCAAACCTAATCCAAAAACCAAATTAATAATTATCAATTTGGTTTTTTTCGAACCAAAATCGATCCAATGAATTTTTAAGTCCACCCTTACATACCAATGACCTGATTGTTTCAGTCCTCCCATTTTTGTTAACCTGGGGCAGCATTATTGGCCGTTGGCTGTATCTAAGTGCATTCATAATTACGTTTTAATAATTGTGCTAACAATGATTGTAATATTGGGTGAATAATAATATCAAGTAGTTATTCAGGGTATCTAACAAAAATAATAATGTCAAGTAATATTGTAAATCAGTTTGTAATTTGATAGCCATCTCCTCCTTTATTCTGCTTTATTTGAACTAGATCTCTTGGCAGATCACAATGTTTAAAATGTTACTATATTTATGATACTAAAATTATTTTTCTGGGAAGAATTTTATGATACTCGTACTTGGAGATGAGAATAATCTGGGGTATTTAATAGTACAAAAATGTTTATTTGACTTCTGTAAATCTCATGAATAATTCTTATATTTATTCCAATTGGATTCCAGGAAAGTGAAAGTGAGGAAGAAGGCCTTGATGAAGTTGATGATGATGTTGAAGAAGAACATGAAAATGTAACTGAGACATCAGTAGAAGTAGAGCAGCAGATAGTGAAGAAGCCTCCCGAAACTCCTTTAGCACCAAAAGATGCAGAAAGGCAGCTTTCAAAGAAGGAATTGAAGAAAAAGGGTCTTGAAGAACTTGATGCTCTTCTTGCTGAGATGGGATTGCATAAGGAGAGCAGCCATGATGGGTCCCATGGTAATCTATCACTGAGTATTCAATTATTATCTATTTGCCTGCTAGTGGATTTTTTTTCTTATGTAAAACACTAATGTTGTGTGTGGTGCGTTTGTGCATGCACATTATACATATCTTTATCTATTTGTTTTTTTTTTTTTTTCGAGTTACTATATTACCTTCCTGAAATTTAAATGCTTTATTTGTTTAGCTGTGGAGAACCAAGTGTCAGAACTCCTCATCTTTTGATGTCACTATGCTGTGGGTTCATTTGTCTTGTATCTGATCAAGTTTCTTGTTATTAATGTGAATCTATTCAATCTTGAGTCTTTTAAGTGTTAATCTTCCCAAAATCCTTTTTTTTTTAAACCTTTGTAACTGTAGATTGTCAGTAGTTGGTCGAGTACTTTGTTGTACCTCTGTCTTTTCTGGAACATCTGAATCAATTTTCTTCACACAACAAGCAGTGTTATTCAAAAATGTTTAGGCATTAATTATGAATAATAGTATTGTTCAATCATTTGATTATTTTAAAGAGATTATTTTGCACTCTGCAATTGAAACTTCACTGGGGTCTTTCTTGTGGACAATTGCTTGTGGTCATAATACATTTGTCACTTGGTAGCTTAAGTACATGGAATACATTTTCCTGTTTTCAGGTGTTGAGGCAGAGAAGAAAGGGGAAGATAATGGGGATGTTGAGAAGAAGGAAAATGCGGGTGAGAGAAAAGGTACAAAAAGGAAGAAAAAGAAGGATAAACTATTGAAGGAGGCAAAAGAACCATTGCAGAACCAGCCTGACAGCAGTAATGTTGGAGATGGGACAGATGAAACTGCAGTGACTCCGAAGGCAGCAGCAGCAGATGCATCTATTGATGTGAAAGAGCGGCTTAAAAAAGTTGCTTCTACAAAGAAGAAAAAATCGAGTAAAGAGATGGATGCTGCTGCTCGGGCTGCTGCTAGCGAGGCTGCTGCAAGGAGTGCAAGACTTGCCGCTGCAAAGAAGAAAGAGAAAAATCACTATAATCAGCAGCCAGTGTGGTAAGCTAATCTGGCATGATGCTTAGTGGTAGTTTTCCTTTTTGCCTCATCACCGTATATGAACATGTACTCTCGTTCATTTTATGAAATGCAAAATAAACATCGGAATTTGTCTTTTTCTAAAGGTGACTTTTAAGAAAAAATTTGGTTCTTAGGTATTATGGTGTTTCTTCTTTCTGCTGGATGCACATTTTACATGTTATATTGCATGTTATGTGGATGCAGAGTTGTAACATGTAAAATGTGTTGCGCACAGTCTCACTTCAGTAAATCTGACGATCAGGGAATATGAAACCCACACCCGGGGGTGGGTTTAAATAAGTAGAAGCTTGAGCCCGGGACCTTGGACTGTGTTCATATGTATATAAAGTTTCAGTTTGAATTGATTTACTTATGATTAAATACCATAACAAAACCTTTTGTGTTGATCATACTGTCACATGGTGATGTTTGTTATTGTGCCTGCGGATGATTTGTTTAAATTGATAATGTTTGACAAGTAGAAAATTCGAAGAACAGAACACTGATGTTTCGGCTAAACGACTAACATTTGTTAGCATTACAGATACAATGTAGGTCTTTTCGGTTGATCATGGAAAGTAGCTATCATCATCGACTGCCCCAAACAACAAATCGTCGGACTCGCTCCCGTGGCACGGATTTAGCTAAATCGTCTTTACATGTTAAAGAGAATGCAATTTCCTACAGTTTCCGCCACTTTGGAACGCATCCGTCGTCAATTTTTCATGGCTTCATGGATTCAAGAGTTGAATTGCCCCCTCCTTAAAATCCCGTTTGCCATTCTTCAATTGGCTAGGGTCATGCCTTCTGGCCCTATAGCTGCTGCTCCTGGTGACAGCCTTTACCGCTCAAATCTCGATGACATTAACGGAGCTTGAGGATTTAAATGAAAACACTACGCCAGGCCCTTTCTACTGTTTTCGTTCCTTGTTACTCTTTTTCGTGGAGGCTCGGAGAAACTCATAATGGAAAGCTAGAAGTGTTTTTGGCCCTGAACAAGGTGTTCTCATGGTTGAGGCACGCTCGGAAATTGCTTCGTCTGAGCTCGGAGATATTACTGTGCCAAACCCGGCATGGCCGCCAATGATATACAAGTTTCCCAACGAAGAGCCGTACAAAATTCTTGATACACACATTGGTTATAGCCCAGATGACAACTTTTAGTTGTGGTGGCTTTAGCCTTGGCAGGAGACTTTGCTATTGTATCAATGATGGCTGCTCATATTTGGAGATCATGGTTGAGAGCAATTGGTGTAAAACCATTAAACTACAAGCTTAGGCTTACATTTTCTGTCAATGCTCGTCAGAAACTGAAAAAACCTACCATTGAAAGACGGGTTTGATGGCAATTTAGTATGCGTGGCATGTGCAATGAGCTCTGTGAATGAGCTTGTTTAATGGGCAGCCGAAATACACAGCCCGTTCGGTTCGTAAAGCCAGGCTTGGTGTTTCAGAAGAGTATTTGAGATCTACAGTTGATTTTGTTGAAGTAGAGAGACCAGGAAGGCTTGAATTTGGAGAAAGGCCAGATTACGAACCAGCAGATTCAGGTGGGAAAGGCTAGTTTATGCTGGTCCAACAGACCTGACCGCAACGCCACAGGTCTGTGTATTTGCCAGAAGGAGAGGCTGATCATTTATGTTTGAAGAATTCAAGTATTGAGCGTTGAGATCCAAGCAGTGAATGGATTAATATTACATGAATATCATCTTATATTGCGTATTAAAATAAAAATCTAAAAATAACATACTAATTTACAGAAAAAAATCCAAATCCAGCAAAATTGATGCAAGATAGATTTAAAATGGTTTAAAAAATTATAAATTTTAATTTTAAAAAAATAAAATCAACAAGTCTTGGTTTGATTTTTAATTTGAGTTTGATTTAAATCAAAGAAATTTCATTGATCTCAATTTTTTTAAATTTATAATTTATATTTTATTTTTATTATTTTAATCAATAAATATACCTCACTCAAACTTAATTAATATAAAATTTTGTTAACAATTTTAAGTTATTGATTTAATTCAAATCAATAAATTAAATTGAACAAAAATTTATCTTTAAGATTTGTAAGATAAAATATAAGATTATTCATTTTTTTTTACTATAATTAAATTAATATTTTGGAATTAAGTCTAAATTGATAAATTAGATTGATAATTTATTATTTTTTTAAATTAATTTAATAAAAAATTAAAAATTTTAAATTAGTTTAGATTTTAGACTAGAATCGTTTCAAATCAAATTTACGATACTTTATTTACAGTATTATTTTATTATATAATTAATAACTAAAAAAAAGAGAATTTTAAGTAAAATAATTTTATTATGTTAATATTATTAATGTGATGAGATTTTTTAATTAATGAAGTAAAAAAATGTATTTATAAAAAAAATTAATAAAAAATTGTATATATTATTAATAAATATATTTTTATTTTATTAATTAAATAAATTTACGACCTGAATAATACTAACGGCGTAATAAAAGACTCTCCCGCTCAAAAAGGTCCTTAATGAGCTCCGAGGATTCTCGCCACTACGCTCACCGTATTCGCTAATTTTGCCTAGGTAAATCTCTTTACCACTTCTGTTTGCCTGCTGAGAAACCTATTAGCAAAGGAACAAAATCAAAGGAATATGAAGATTACTGATTCGATATCTTAAATGTTTCTTTTTCCTTTTCTTTCTCATTTCCGCCGAACAGAAATTTAGATATTTAGTTAATTTGTTTTTGATCTGTTTTCCTTTTTTAAGCAATTGTTAGTTATTTGTTGTGTGTATCGCAGTGGTGCTAATTTATGTTTCTTTCGTTTCTTTACTCTTGTTCGACTGCCGAGAAAAGAAAGGAAACTGAGAGAAAATCAAAAGATTTATTTTCTAGATTACGCCTTTCCCAAGATAAATCTAAATATTATAACCTTTTAGTTATATATATTCCAGTTCAGTGCCATTACTTTTGTTGTAATTCAAGATTTCCTTGCTTGGTTATGAAGTCGTAAAAGTAATAACGGTATATAATATGCCTATCTATCTATGTCGTGAAGGTCCTGAATTTGTGATTAATTACAGTTATATTTACTTTGTTGTGCTTGAATTGTTGTTCAGCGACATAGTTTAATAAGCAACAATTGGGAACTGGTCCCTCTTTTGGATGCTGTTTCAGGCAATCCCCGAAGTTTGAGTGATAGTCTAGACCAAATTTTCATCTTGTCTTTCTTGGAATTGTATCGAAGAAAATCATCATTGATGATATTGTATTTCAGTTTAGTAGGTTTTGTTGTTAGTTTTCATTAGGGAACTTTGATGCAGAAGTTTATGCCATCTACGTTTCATGTCATCTGACTTTTTTATTTCTATTTTTTAAATGCTTGAGTTCTGCCAGAGGTGCTAAAATGTGAGAAGTAGATGTCACCAGGAGAGGATTAGGACATGCAGATATCATAGGGTGCTGGATATATAGAAACATATCTAGGATTTCGTTATATTTCTTAAGCTAATGTGGTTGTTTGCAAATATATTACCAGATTGATGAGGTGTCAATTTGGATTAGTAGTTATAACAATGTATCCTTGTGATATCAGTAATTACTAGATCTGATAATCCTGCCTATGTTGGTCGATTGTTTGGTTCTTCAAACAGTTGTGAGTTCTTCTGGAAATTGAAAGATGGAGCAAGGGAAGTCATCTTCGAATCCTGATGCAGCACCATTCATACCATTTCACGAGCAAGAAGCAAACAAAAAGAACGAAATCTCTGAGTTAATGGAAGGTTCTTCAAAGAGCAGGTATGAGACTGCTAGGCCCTTTTCTCTTACCGAAGGCCATTACAGGACTGAAAAGTATTTTCAAGCTGATGTTTCCGATTCTGATATCCATGGTATGGGGGGCATCTTAATGACAGTGATATCATGAGGACAGGCCATGAGAATTTAAGTGATCAGATGGGGGAGCAGTACGGAGACGAAGATTCCCAAATGGATATCGCTTACCTGACCCATATGTTTCCTGATATACCAGAGAAGTTTGTGGTTGATGTTTATTCTGTGAATGGACGTGATATAGAAGATACAGTTGACATGCTGAAACAACTGCCGGTACATACTTTTAGGACATTAAACTTTAGCTAGATATTTGTTCGCACAAGTACCTTCTGGGTTGTGGAACTTTTTAATTCTAGTAGTGGCATTGATCTGTAATTATGAATAACTGCATTTGCAAAATTGTGTAGACAGTGCTTTTGTTCACCATCGCTAATCTGCAAGATATAGGGCACAAATGCTTAGATGAGTTTCTACTTTGAAACCTTTGTCAAAGATATATATTGTGGCTGAAGTGGACAGAGAGAGATAATACTTACAATTTGCATAAGCCCTTTGACATTGTTTTGCTCCTTCAACAACTCTTATCTTTCATACCTGTATATATAGAGTATCTTCCCCTCAAATAGAACTAATAGAGGTTGTAGCTTATTCAGCATTTATCAACAGTTGGCTTAAATTGATGGGTCTGATGACTGATGATGGCAACATAATTGGTTTTCACTCTGTAATGATATCTATTTTCCTGCAATATCTTGAGATACAAACTCTTCCCCTTAAAATGTCTGCAGAAATTGTCCGCGTAATTAGTCTTTACATCTATGACATTTTCTTCTCTGGATTGTTTTAAATGTGCAGTGTTTCCCTTCTGCTCTTCCTAAATGTCAGCCAGGCAGCTTGGACACCAACGAAGACTTGGAATGCGAAGTAAAGGCTGAAGGTTCATCTTTGACACCCCAAAGCTCTGACTCCAGTGAAGCCGGTGCGTCTTTCCAATGGTCCTTGAGTTCAGCCCTTTGACTGCATTGGTTAACACAGAATGATTGGGCTCAGTAATAAGAGCATGAGAATATATAGTAGCTATCTTGTTTAGGATATTGTAGATAAGGAAGTGAGAGGGATTCTTTGACTGATAAAAAGCCGTAGAGTGCCATTTCTGGTTTATCTGTCCAGCAACATAAGTGACTGTCATGATCTCATTTCTTGTTATACCTTAACGGACACGGATACATTTTGTTCACAGCTAAAAGAGAAAGTAAAGTTTCTTACATGCTTAGATCTTTGGGTCAATATCGAACATTCTTTATCATTGTCATCAATCTGAGGATGGATGGTTTATTTGGCTACTACTGCTTCTAATAACATGGGAATTCATTTTAAGAAGCCAAGTATCTGAGGTCTTACATCAACCTGCTAGTATTTCTCAAGTCTTATTGCTAATGGGAGTCTGCCAGTCTGCATGCTTTCCATCTTGTTCCTAGAAGGCTATGCATGATGAGTATTATAACCATGCTCAGTTAGAACAACTGAGCCTAAGCCAAAGACCAACCAAATTTGAATGGTGTGTGCGTCCTTTTTCATCATTCTTCTGTGAGGTAACAGTTAGTTATCAGCAAGTTTGCATGAAGTTGGTGACTGTTAAATCGTGACAAATGTATCAGTACTCCAAGGTATTGTTCATCTTAGCTAATGTTGTTTTTTTAATCCCTCAATTTTTTATTTATAACATATGAATATAAATTTTTAAAAATTAATAATTTGACATATCAGGTAATTTTATTTGAATATTTATATTCGTTAAGTAAAAAATTATGACCGAAAACTAAATTATATTGGGTGTTTAATTTAAAAAAAAAAATTCCTGTGAATGAATGTAGAGATGGCCTTTGTATTAATGATAAGATCAAATGCCACGTCATTACAAACTTTGGAAAACAAAGTTTGCACAAACTCACCTGCAGGTGACGTTATCCTTCCCCCAATGAAGTGGCCTTTGATGGCAAGGTTAAGGTCATACCTACGAGGCACGCACTCCATAAGCCGAGCTGTCCCCCCTGTGTGTCTGTCTAAATATCGAACTCCGTTGCCCTCCGAAACTTTCTTCAGTTTCGTCGATCCATCCGAAATCTCTGGCGTCAACACCTTGTAACCAATCGATCGAACGAACGAACGAACAAACCTCCATAGCTTCGATAAGCACTACGAATCCGATTTCAGTTCTTCTCAATCCGCTAAGCTTTTCTCTCTTTTGATGTTTAGATGAAATTTAGGTTTAGTAGGGATCAATTCAGAAAATCTGGGGTGGCCATCCGTAATTAAGTTTGAAAACTGGGGGCTAATCAGTCTCAGTCTCACCGCAACCCGGCTGCGGCCGCTCGATTAAACCATGCCGGTGTGACCTTCTGGTTCTTTCACCGCCAAAATGCGCCACGTCACCAAACCCTTCACTATCTTCCCCACATTGATACTGTAAGCCGACACGCACCCAGTCCCAACCACCAGCCCTCATCAAAAATGGACTCCGCCCCCAATTCTTCAAATTCTGCCCCTCCCCCGCCTGAAGAGCCCGAGTACCTCGCTCGCTACGTGGTAATTAAGCACTCGTGGCGAGGCCGTTACAAAAGGATTCTTTGTATCTCTAACGTTGCGATCATCACGCTAGACCCCAACACGCTTTCCGTTACCAATTATTATGACGCGGCCTCTGATTTCGAAGGTGCCACACCGATCCTTGGCCGCGATCAGAACTCGAGCGAGTTCAATTTAAGTGTTAGGACTGAAGGGCGTGGGAAATTTAAGGCGATTAAGTTTTCGTCACGGTTTAGGGCTAGTATTTTAACCGAGTTGCATAGAATTAGGTGGAATAGACTCAGTGCTGTCGCGGAATTTCCGGTGCTTCATCTTCGGAGACGGAACTCCGAGTGGGTCCCTTTTGTAAGTGTTTTAATGCTTTAATTTAGTTGTCTAAGCTTTTTGTTTTGACTATGGCGTGGTGCAGTTTGTACATATTGTGTTGTGGTTCATGGTGTTGTATACTGTTTGTCAACTGAATGTACTTTGAGTAATTAATTAGTAGAGCTATTTACTGTTCTTATAGAGAAGAAACCCGGTTAAATTTAATGATTCTTTCTTCACAAATGTGATATTTATTTAGAGAAAATGCTCAGAATGCAAACTGCTTCATTTTAATTTCTTTGTCCATCTTATTGTTTGATATAAAATACAGTGGCTACCATGTCATGGCTTTTGTGTGCTATATACACTGTTGGTGGTGGTGTTAGAATGCTGCTTTTGAGCGAAACACCAATTCTTCAATCCTATTATACCGTTGTTTTTTTCTTTTTTTTTTGAGGGATCTATATCTGCAATTTTGGTGGACATGTGCAAAATTGAGTTATAGGTTTTATCCATTGGAGCCCTGTTGTAAACTTCTTTTTGGTATATATCATTTATCTTTCCCAGCAGAAAAGATTGAACTCTCTCTAAAGCTAGATAGCCATAGTCCTAATATCTTCTTTTGTAGACTGTATTGCCATTCGCCAGAACTGATTTTAGTTCTTCAGAAATTGGAGCAACCATATGTATGTATATACACTCACTATTTATGTTTTCTATTTACTTTTGTGCACTGATACTGAATCCTCTGTATTTGATATTCTTTAATTTGCTTGTGAAACCACTAAACATTGCACTAATACTGGTTACTGCTGCAGAAATTTAAAGTTACTTATGTTGGGGTTGAACTTATTGATTTAAAATCTGGAGACCTGAGGTGGTGCTTGGATTTTAGAGACATGGATTCACCTGCCATCATTCTACTTACTGATGCTCATGGGAAGAGAAGTGAAGGTGGAGGTTTTGTTCTTTGCCCTTTATACGGGAGAAAATCTAAAGCTTTCCAAGCTGCATCAGGGACCACAAATTCTGCTATCATCTCAAGTTTGGTAAGGATGGAATCTTTAGTGGTTAATTTATTATTTCCTAATAATCGTACTTTGGTTCTTTATTGGCAATTTGCTCAAGCTGTCCTCCTGGACTGAAAGTGTATGTTTACTGGATGACTGGATTTTTAAATAATGCCAACTGGATTATGCTTGTATTCTTTGAGATGTTCTGCATTAAATAACTGTTTTATTGAACATACTTATGCAGACTAAAACTGCCAAATCAATGATTGGGTTGTCACTAGCTGTGGACAGTTCTCAACCCCTCACTGTGGCAGAGTATGTAAAGCGACGAGGTAGCACTTTATCTCTTGATATTAACATTTATATCTGCTTGGCCTTAAATCTTCTTTGTCCCCTTTTTCTTGTGAACATTTGTGCTGTATATGCTGATCTTTTTATCCACAATAATATGTAAAATATAGCCAAAGAAGCAGTTGGAGCAGATGAAACTCCTTGCGGCGGTTGGTTAGTGACAAGGCTACGTTCTGCTGCTCATGGAACATTAAACATTTCTGGATTGAGTTTGGGAATAGGCCCTAAAGGAGGCCTTGGGGATCATGGTGATGCTGTTTCTCGTCAACTCATCCTTACAAGGGTCTCAATTGTCGAAAGGCGTCCGGATAACTATGAAGTAAGATGATGAATTGTATAAAGTTTATGTTGTAAGCTCCAGATAGGTACATAGGTTTACATCACAGGATTGAATCATATTCCAATTTGTTTTATGCATACATGGTTTAGAATATGTGTTTCTGTGTGCTTGTCTGTTTATGTAAACAGCAAGCTAATTTAGAGTTGCCCCTGTAAAATTTTATTTGATTGTGTCTGCATGTGGTCTTTGTGTTTATATACCCAACATATGAAACCTGTAAAATTATACGTGATTGCTGTGACTATGTTGAAAGGCATTAAGGATATGCAAGCACATGCGCACTAATATGCATTTACACATGCATGGCATTATTGGGTCAAGAGGATGTCGTGAGGGTGTAATATAAAAAGCACTTAAACATTATTACTGCTATATTAGATGTTGTGCATACCGCAGAGTTGTATCAATTCCTGAGAATCTCATTAGATGTGTGCAGGCTGTTATTGTCCGTCCTTTATCTTCTGTAAGCTCGCTTGTTCGATTTGCGGAGGAGCCCCAAATGTTTGCTATTGAATTCAATGATGGATGTCCCATCCATGTAAGCATTGATAAATTTTGTTTTGAGGTTTTAATTCATTTAAGGGTGAAAGCATCTAATGCATATGCTGTGCATTACAGGTATACGCAAGCACATCACGTGACAGCTTACTTGCTGCGGTTCGGGATGTTTTGCAAACAGAAGTAGGTTTTTGTGTTCCCTGGTGGATATAAATAGTTTCTTGTTTGTAAAAATAGATTGAAACATAATTCTCTGAATCATCTGTATTCTATAATCTTTTTCATGTACCTATAGGCTTATTAGTAGGAGAAGGAAGAAGATGTTAAAGTTTGATTTGTGGTTTAAACCCAGTTGCCTGTAAAAAGAAATTAAAACATAATGCTCTGAATCATTTGCACTCCCTGATCTCTTTTAGTCTCTATGATAGTTTTATTAGTGAGAGGATGAACTAAATGGTAACAGTTTAAAGTGTGTGGTCAACTTTTGGGTTTTACTTGTGCAGGGTCAATGCGCTGTACCAGTTTTACCAAGACTGACAATGCCTGGTCATCGTATTGATCCGCCCTGTGGGGCAGTTAATGTGCAAGTGAGAATACAACATCCTATTGCTGAGATGGATAGCGCATCACTGCATTTGAAGCACTTGGCTGCAGTTGCCAAAGATGCTGTTGCTGAAGGTGGCACAGTTCCTGGTTCAAGAGCTAAGCTATGGCGTAGAATACGGGAGTTCAATGCGTGTATTCCATACAGTGGAGTGCCCTCTAACATTGAAGTGCCGGAGGTAACTTTGATGGCCTTGATTACAATGCTTCCTGCCACTCCAAATCTTCCTCCAGAGTCCCAGCCCTTGCCACCCCCTTCACCTAAAGCCGCTGCGACGGTAATGGGTTTCGTTGCATGTTTGCGTAGACTACTTACTTCAAGGAGTGCAGCTTCACATGTGATGTCTTTTCCTGCTGCTGTTGGAAGAATAATGGGTTTGCTTAGAAATGGATCTGAGGGTGTGGCTGCTGAAGCTGCAGGGCTGATTGCAGTACTTATCGGTGGTGGCTCTGGGGATACAAATTTGTTAACAGATTCTAAAGGAGAGCAGCATGCCACAATCATGCACACAAAGTCTGTATTATTCGCTCAACATGGCTATGTTATTATACTTGTCAACAGACTCAGGCCTATGTCTGTATCACCTTTACTGTCTATGGCTGTTGTCGAAGTTCTGGAGGCAATGATATGTGAACCACATGGTGAAACTACCCAATATACTGTTTTTGTTGAATTGTTACGCCAAGTTGCTGGTTTGCGGCGTCGTTTATTTGCATTATTTGGACATCCTGCTGAAAGTGTAAGGGAAACAGTTGCTGTTATCATGCGTACAATTGCAGAAGAAGATGCAATTGCAGCAGAGCCCATGCGTGAAGCTGCTTTGCGTGATGGTGCTTTGCTGAGGCATTTGTTGCATGCATTTTTCCTTCCTGCTGGTGAGCGACGTGAGGTTAGTCGACAGCTTGTTGCTCTTTGGGCGGATTCTTATCAGCCAGCTCTAGAATTATTGTCTAGAGTGTTACCTCCAGGGCTTGTTGCTTATTTGCACACACGTTCTGATGGAGTTCCGTCTGAAGATGCAAATTTAGAAGGATCATTGACTGGTAGAAGACAGAGACGTTTACTCCAACAGAGGAAAGGACGTTCCGGGAGAGGAATTACATCACAAGAACGTTCTCCACCTTCTGTTAATAATGTTGAAGCCAGTGACCCAACAAGGCAGACAAGTGCCAGTACCTTTAGAGGGCCACATAACTATCAAAAATCTGCTCTAGATCCCGCTTCTGGACAGGCTTCAGCCTTTCAATCTCCTGTTGCTCATGCTGGTGAAAATTTGACCAGCAATATGTTGTCTGCGGGGGTCTCTCAAAATGATCATCCAGTTTCCATTGCCGTAGCTGATGCTCCATCAACGAGTGTACATGAATCACTGGAATCTAAAGCTTCAAGTTCAGTTGATTCTGATGCCAATGTGGTTGCTTTTCAGTACACAGGCCTTCCAGTACCTGCTCAGGTTGTTGTGGAGAACACACCTGTGGGTTCTGGTCGGCTACTTCTTAATTGGCCTGAATTTTGGCGAGCTTTTAGTCTTGATCACAATCGCGCAGATTTAATATGGAATGACCGTACTAGGCAGGAGCTAAGGGAGGCTTTGCAGGCAGAGGTTCATAAGCTAGATGTTGAGAAAGAGCGTACTGAGGATATTGTTCCTGGAGGTGCTATTCTCGAGACTATGACTGGGCAAGATAGCGTGCCACAAGTATCTTGGAACTATTCTGAGTTTTCTGTCAGTTATCCCAGTTTATCCAAAGAAGTTTGTGTGGGTCAATATTATCTGCGATTGCTGCTTGAGAGTGGCAGTGGTAGCAGGGCACAGGATTTCCCCCTGCGTGATCCCGTTGCCTTTTTTAGAGCACTCTATCATCGTTTCTTATGTGATGCAGACATAGGCCTTACTGTGGATGGTGCAATACCTGATGAGCTGGGTGCATCTGATGATTGGTGTGATATGGGAAGATTGGATGGTTTTGGAGGTGGTGGAGGCTCTTCAGTTAGAGAGCTATGTGCAAGGGCAATGGCAATAGTATATGAACAGCATTACAAGACAATTGGGCCTTTTGAAGGTACTGCTCATATTACGGTTCTTTTAGATAGGACAGACGATAGAGCTTTGAGGCACCGTCTGCTTCTCCTTCTGAAGGTATGTTGAAATGAGTTTTCTGGCTTTCTTTTTTCATCATCCTTTTTTTTTTTCCTCTTTTCTTTGTATGTTGCTTGGGCTGTATTTGTGTGTTTGTGCGCGCGTGTGTATGTACATATTTGGATGAGTTGGAACAATATGGAGAACAGGACAATGATAGTGAGTTCGTCAGGGTGTTTGTTGATGGCCCTGAGATGTATACTTGTGGTCTTTTGGACAACCGTCTGAGACTCAAAAAGTTTTGGCACCCACTTGCTCATCTATGCTGGTTTACTTTGTGCCTGTGGATTGTTCAATGGAATGGACTGCATATTTGGACTAAGTCTAAATTAAAATTCCTGTTTCTATCCGTATATACAGGTTCAATAATAATTACTCTGACTTCTGTCTTCTACTGCATCTAGGTTTTAATGAAGGTTTTAGCAAATGTGGAGGCTTGTGTTTTGGTTGGAGGGTCCGTATTAGCTGTTGATTTGCTGACAGTGGTGCATGAAGCTTCTGAGAGAACTGCTATTCCTCTGCAATCCAATCTGCTTGCTGCTACTGCATTCATGGAACCACTCAAGGAATGGATGTTTGTTGGCAAGGACGGTGCACAAGTAGGACCTGTGGAGAAGGACGCCATCAGAAGGTTTTGGTCAAAGAAAGCTATCGACTGGACAACTAGGTGTTGGGCTTCTGGAATGATAGACTGGAAAAAGTTACGTGATATCCGTGAACTTCGTTGGGCACTATCTGTCCGGGTTCCTGTCCTCACTCCAACTCAGGTATTGGTTTTTTCAGAATATGAGGCTGATTTCTATTATGTTATTCCATTTATGCTGCTGCTTTTGGCCAGTTCCTTGCATGATGCCCAACTGCAGTAGCAATTCTATCTGGCTTTCCTTATTATTTAACTAGTGGTTTTCTGCAATAAATTGGTCAAATTCTTTTATTTTGTTCATGCAAACTCTACTCTTGATTGTGGTAGTGCTCAATGATTTCATTGTTTTATGTGTTTAGCAAATTATTAACTTTCTCTTTGTATATTTATGTCTTAACTTTTAGTTTTCTGAGGATCAATCACAAGGGATTGGGTTGAGTGGTAAAAGACCCTTGGTTACAACCAAGAGGCCATGGGTTCAAATCCTGTTGGTTCGACCTACTTGGGATGTTTATAATCCCACGAGGTTTCTGCTTACAAGTAATCCCCAGTTTAGAACTTGGTCTACATGGCAAGGTCAAGGGATTTTCGAGTATCAAACAAATAAATTAATAAATAAGCAAGAAGGTTTTCTAAGGATGTGCTTGTTAGATCAGTGTAACAATTGAATGGAAATGTGACCACTTTTTGTGGAATGTGGTGTGAACATCATCCAGAAGTTATGGTTGAAGCATGGTGTTTTAAAGAGAACAGAGAAGGGATACTTTCATATTTATCAAGTTTACTCAATATTTCTTTGAATCCCCTACCTTTCTTCGAAAATCTTTTAGATGTGTGATTATATACACAGTGTTGAAATGTCTAAAATGGGTTTTATTGTCATTACCAAAAGTACGGTGGTGGGCCTATAATCCCTGTTAAAGTGGCATGTTTGTCCCAAACACATGATAGCCTTTGTATACTATTAACAGTAATGGTATAACTCCTATTTTGGACGATTAAACACAGATGATGCTGACCAAATGAGTATAAATTGCTTGATGTACAGGTATATGTATTTTTCTGTAGACAACAGTGATATAATCTCATATTGCTTTTTTGGTACTTTTTACTATAATAGATTCTCTATACTACACAGGTGGGAGAGGCAGCATTATCCTTATTACATTGTATGGTATCTGCACATTCAGATTTAGATGATGCTGGAGAGATAGTTACTCCAACTCCAAAGGTGAAATGGATCTTGTCAAGTCCACGCTGCCTTCCACACATTGCTCAGGTGATTGTTGAAGCTGTTTAGTTTTTAATGCTTATATAATTTTAGTGGGTAGACTGACAATCACCTTACAGGCATTGGTGAAATGTGGGCTTAGAAGGTTTTTTATTTTTATTTTTTCCAGTTTTTGCTTTACTGGAAATATTACTACTTATCTAATTTAGAGTGCTCAGTTTTAGATTTAGAAGACCTGTAACTAGTTGGAAGTGCATGGTGTTATTGTCTTTAATGGAGTTCTTCTATGCATTACAAAGTCTCCTGCTATCACTGTTGTTATCTGAATAGTTATTCAATGTCCATGATGAATGATTCCTAGTCATTCTATCAACATTCAGACAGTCACTGTCCATTTAGAAAGCCTTGGACTCATTTGTTATCTATGAACTGTTTCAGGTTCATGGGATAGAGTCCATCTCTTAGGTTCGCTTTAGGTTTCGGTCTCTGAGTTTCAAGATTCTTTATTTTTTGTCGTTCATCCCTATTGGGAGGTGGTCAGCCTATACAACCTTGCCCCAAAACCAAATGGGCTGGATGAGTACTTTTTTAGTAGATCAGTATTTGGCTGTTTTGAAAATATCACCTCCTTTTTGGTTTTTATTTTTTATTCTCATTCCTTATGGACTGTTGGTCCACTATAGAGATTTACTGGTTTTTCATCGTTGATACACTTTTCAGTTTCTTGTCTAAAGAAAATCAGTTATTTGAGCTGCAGTACTTATTAGTTTTTTTTCCCCAAAAAAAAAAGGCTATGCTTTCTGGAGAACCAAATATTGTAGAGGCTGCTGCTGCATTGCTGAAGGCTGTTGTTACCAGAAATCCTAAGGCCATGATACGTCTATACAGCACTGGTGCATTTTATTTTGCACTGGCATACCCTGGATCAAATCTCTTTTCAATTGCTCAACTATTTTCTGTGACTCATGTCCATCAAGCATTTCATGGTGGGGAAGAAGCTGCAGTTTCTTCTTCATTGCCACTGGCAAAACGCAGTGTATTGGGTGGGCTTCTACCTGAGTCATTGTTGTATGTATTGGAGCGCAGCGGTCCAGCTGCATTTGCAGCGGCAATGGTATCAGATTCAGACACTCCTGAGATCATATGGACCCATAAAATGCGAGCAGAAAATCTGATTCGTCAGGTGTCTCAAATCTTCAAATGAGTCTTTTGCATTATTTTGTCCATTTCCTTTCTGAATTATGCTTGGTTGGTCTTCAGTTTAAGCATTCTTAAGCGATGAAACATATTTAAACTAGTTTTTTATACTCCTACCTTCCCCACCAGGTATTGCAGCATCTTGGCGATTTTCCCCAGAAATTGTCACAGCACTGCCATTCTCTATATGAGTATGCTCCAATGCCACCAGTGACATACCCTGAGCTTAAAGATGAAATGTGGTGTC
Source organism: Swietenia macrophylla (assembly GCA_032401905.1). Lineage (NCBI taxonomy): Eukaryota > Viridiplantae > Streptophyta > Magnoliopsida > Sapindales > Meliaceae > Swietenia > Swietenia macrophylla. The sequence goes on along the minus strand of CP135561.1, from coordinate 2,687,690 downwards.
ACCGTTATTACCTTCGTAACTTATGTGATGAGATTCGGTTTCCAAATTGGCCAATTGTTGAACATGTAGAGTTTCTACAGTCGTTACTTGTAATGTGGCGTGAAGAGTTGACACGAAGACCTATGGATCTCTCAGAAGAAGAAGCTTGCAAAATATTAGAGATATCTTTGGATGATGTATCAAGTGATGAATCCTTCAAGACAAATACTCCTGAGATGGTTGAGGAGATGTCTACCATGTCCAAGATTGAGAACATCGATGAGGAAAAGCTCAAACGACAATATAGGAAACTTGCAATGAAATACCATCCTGACAAAAATCCTGAAGGGAGGGAGAAGTTTCTTGCGGTACAGAAAGCTTATGAGCGCCTTCAGGTATATCTGAAATATGAAATTTGGCATCGGTTCTGCTTTCTTATAGAACCCTGACAAAATGCTTACATCTCTCAAATTCTGCTTTATGTTAGACATCTTTGACCATTTAATTTTATTTGTTGTGGCGGTTCTTACAGGCCACCATGCAAGGCTTGCAAGGTCCTCAGCCTTGGAGGTTATTGCTTTTATTGAAAGGACAATGCATCTTATACAGACGATATGGAGATGTGCTGGAACCATTTAAATATGCTGGCTATCCCATGTTGCTTAATGCAGTTCTTGTGGATGAGGATGATAACAATTTCCTTTCCTCAGAGAGAGCTCCTCTTCTTGTTGCAGCTTCAGAGCTTCTCTGGCTGACGTAAATACCCATCTTTCCTTATCTTTCTTGTTGCTTTTACTAATTCAATGTGAACACCAAGATGGAACGAACTTAACTTTGTTTCCCTATTTACCATGTTTAGGTGTGCATCTTCTTCATTGAATGGTGAAGAGCTAGTAAGAGATGGTGGAATAAAGCTGCTTGCGACTCTTCTTTCACGTTGTATGTGTGTGGTTCAGCCAACTACTCCTGCAAGTGAACCTTCAGCCATCATTGTCACAAATGTGATGCGAACATTCGCTGTTTTGAGTCAGTTTGAAAGTGCCAGGGTGGAGATGCTTAGATTTTCTGGATTAGTTCAAGACATTGTTCATTGCACTGAACTTGAGCTTGTTCCTGGAGCTGTTGATGCTGCCCTGCAGACTGTGGCCCATGTTTCTGTGTCCTCCGAGTTGCAGGATGCATTGCTAAAGGCTGGTGTGCTATGGTTAGTGAGCTTATTTTCTGGGTTATGTTTGCATTTCTCATTCTATTTGGGTGTGTATCACTCTTCATCATACTCAACAATGGCCATACAGTAGTTTACAAATAACAAATCCCCTCAGAATAATTTTATTCACACTTCTTCTCTTTGCTAAGGTGTCTTTAATCTTGGCAGTATGATGGACCGATTGATGCTTAGTGATTAGGCCTTTTATGTTTGAACCCTTAAATTTCAGTTAATTGGAATTTTTAGACATAAGATCCTTTTATTTTGGGTTTTTGAGTCAAGACAACCCTTATATTCACAAAGCAATTTTTTGTTTTGGGTTATTCTCTTCAGACTCACAAGAAACTGCAGTTTGTTAATGTTCTTTTGGATTTCTTCCTCTATTCTCTTAATTACTTGTTAGCACCTTGTCTCATGCCTTAGTTCTGTAATTCTATTTACTATTGTTACTTGAGAATCCTTCAATTGGTTGTCCAGTTCAGATAATTATTTTGTTAGAATCAAGGTATAGTGAAATATAATACACACACACACACAAAAAAAAAAAAGCAGATCAGTTTACCCTTACAAAATGCCATGCCTTCTGATGTTTATATATTGAGCTATGTGGATTTACTTCCTGTTATGCTGCGCATTTGGGTGTCCCGATTTCTGGAACTTCTCAGATTTCTTACAGTTTTAAAAATTCATACAGAAGCATGTTAAAGAAAAAGAAGGAACTTGGAAGCAACTGTGAATGTTGATGTGTATGCAGATGTAACAGTAAAAGACAATGATATTTAACATCAGCTTGACCAATACATGCCCATTTCTATATGGCTGGCGAAGTCAGTTCTGGTCAATTTGAGTAAATTTCTCTAAGTGTTTTTGGAACAAAACTTTAACATAGTTGGATGCAAAAGAATATGGTTCCTAATTGGTGTCATTTTTTGTGGCATGTTCTTGTCACTGAAGCCATTCATCTTTCTGTTTTTTTTCTTTTTTTTTTTTTTGGGTTGGCTTCAAATTGGTCAGCTGTTTATCTTTTGAAGTAACTCTTATGTTGTACAGAAATGTCATTAATCATGCATTCTTATATCTAATTTCTTCTTGTTATGTTTTGGCTTGTTTTAGGTACCTTTTACCATTATTGCTTCAATATGACTCGACTGCTGAAGAATCTGATACAAATGAGTCACATGGTGTTGGTGCCAGCGTTCAAATTGCAAAAAATATGCATGCTGTACGAGCAGCGCAGGCTCTATCTAGGCTTAGTGGTTTGTGCTCTGATGAGATTTCAGCACCTTATAACGAGGCTGGAGCTGGTGCACTCAAGGCATTGTTGACTCCAAAGCTTGCAAGTTTGTTGAAAGATCAATTACCCAAAGACCTGCTATCCAAATTAAACACAAACTTGGAGTCTCCGGAGGTAAATTTGTGCTTTTCAGTTGCTGCCTCACTGTTTGAAAAAATATCTAGAGAGAAATTGATATCCTTGCATGACAGGTGATTTATTTGATGATGGTACTATAATTCTGATAAATTACTTCATAATTGTGTTTATCTTGTTGATAGATTATTGTAGTTTCTCTTCTACTTATTATGTGGGCTATGACTCCCAAGGTATGAATAGTTAGAGGCCAAATAAATCCCTTGACAAGTTAAAAGGTCTAATCAGGTCAATAAGGAAAAAACTGAACTAGTGGCCCCAATTATAGCTTTTGGGAGCTAATTGGATTTAATTATTAACAATGACTTTGTGTAGATTATTTGGTACTGATATTTGCTAACTCTCTTGCATGCTTTTTATGTCTCCTTTTCCTTCAATAATTCTCTGCATTTAGTATAGAGAGCTTTTAGCGTGTACGTGTCATGAATGGTTACTCGTGTATAGAGAATTCATCCACTTGAAATTAGTATGTTAGCTGGTAAAATACTGACTCATTGACAATGTTGCATTATATAGGAGTCTCATTGTTGATTGTTAGTCTAAATTCTAATGCCTGTGTTATATTTGCACTGTTTTAAGTGTTTTTATATGTGCGACCTAGACCGAGCTTCTCAATTTAGGGTTTTGAAGCTTCTGGATGTTATATTCTCTATTTTTTTTGACATTAAGTATTGCCAAGGCAATATGCAAGTGTTTTTGTGCTCCTGATAATTCTTTTCTAGACATTCAAGCTAGTACACCTAGGTGGATTTGCCATAATTTAACATGGTGCTCAATCAGTTGATGTCGCAAATAGCTGTATCTTTCTGTATTATAATCATATAATCAATTCTTTTTCTTCGCTACATCAATTTTTAGCTTATGATTCATCTGTATATTCATGCACAAGTTATATTCCATCAATTATGATGTCTTCTCTTGCACAGTTTGTGGTTTTTTAAGTTTGAACTTCTATATGTAAGTTTTGATTAATAATATCTAATGTGTAACTACTTGTGGTTCTAGATTATCTGGAACTCATTGACTCGAGCAGAATTGCTGAAATATGTGGATGAGCAACGTGCAAGCCAGGGTCCTGATGGCTCATATAATGTGAAAGATTCAAATGGTTTTGTATATAAGGCATTATCTAAGGAACTTTATGTTGGCAACGTTTACTTGAGGGTCTATAATGATCAGCCAGATTTTGATATCAGTGAACCAGAAGCCTTCTGTGTTGCTTTAGTTGATTTTATATCATTTCTTGTGCACAATCAATCTGATACAGACTTGGGTGCTTTGGATGAACTTAGTCTTGATGGCTCATCCTCAAAGATGTCTGAGCTCCCAAGTGATGCTACTGATTCATCAATGAATGAACAGAAAGTTCATGATGATTCTTCAGCCGTGTCCAATGGAAAAGTGACTGACAAAGAACATGCTCAACTGATTAAAAACCTTCAGTTTGGTTTGACCTCACTTCAGGTGTGTTACTCTTTTGTGCATTTAAGTTGTTAATAATTCATTGCATATGATTTTTTTCAATTTCGAATTTGCAGAACATACTGACAAGCATTCCAAATTTGGCTTCCATATTTTCTACTAAAGAAAAGCTATTACCACTTTTCGAATGCTTTTCTGTGCCTGTTGCATCAGAAAGCAACATTCCTCAGCTTTGCCTGAGTGTGCTGTCCCTCTTGACTACATGTGGTCCTTGCCTGGAGGCTATGGTGGCTGGATCCAGTCTTCTTCTTTTATTACAAATGCTTCATTATGCTCCAGCTTGTCGTGAGGGGGCCCTTCATGTTCTTTATGCTTTGGCAAGCACACCGGAACTTGCTTGGGCAGCTGCCAAGCATGGTGGAGTGGTTTACATTCTTGAACTTCTCTTGCCTTCACAACGTAAAGAGTTTTTTTCTTTTACCGTCTTTTTTTTTTTTTTTGGCCCTTTATCTTGTGAGAGACAATGTGATTGTTAATATAAATGTGTGGTGCAGAAGAAATTCCCTTACAGCAAAGAGCTGCAGCAGCGTCTTTATTAGGGAAGCTAGTTGGGCAGCCAATGCATGGGCCTAGAGTTGCTATAACACTAGCTAGATTTCTTCCAGATGGCCTGGTATCAGTTATTAGAGATGGTCCTGGTGAGGCTGTTGTATCAGCACTTGAACAGACTACAGAGACACCAGAACTTGTATGGACACCTGCAATGGCTGCTTCTCTATCTGCACAGATTGCAACTATGGCATCTGACCTATACCGTGAACAAATGAAAGGCCGGGTTGTTGATTGGGATGTGCCTGAGCAGGCATCTCCACAGCAGGAAATGAGAGATGAGCCACAGGTGTCACTTTTTGCAAGCTCTTATTATATTTTAAAGTGTTGTTTTCCTGTTCTTTATCTCAAAGATTCACGGTCATGTAGGTCAGCGGAATTTATGTTAGGCTATTTTTAAAAGATCCCAAATTTCCTTTGAGAAATCCAAAAAGATTCTTGGAAGGACTGCTGGATCAGTATTTGTCATCAATTGCTGCCGCACATTATGGCACGCAAGCTATTGACCCAGAGCTACCTTTGCTTCTCTCTGCTGCTTTGGTTTCATTATTGCGAGTACACCCTGCTCTTGCAGACCATGTTGGATATCTTGGTTATGTGCCCAAACTTGTGGCTGCTGTGGCTTATGAGGGAAGACGAGAAACCATGTCATCAGAGGAGGCGAAAAATGGCAACCATGAAGCAGATATAACCGATGAATCTGACGATGGATCTGTGCAGCCTACACAAACTCCTCAAGAACGTGTTCGCCTTAGTTGTCTGCGGGTCTTGCATCAACTTGCAGCAAGTACTGCATGTGCGGAAGCTATGGCTGCAACTAGTGCAGGAACACCTCAGGTGTGTATCGAAATATCTGTAGCCCTAGTGCCAACCCATCACCGTCACCCCACCCCCAAAAGCAAAAAATAAAGATCATCATCTGATAAGTTGATTTAGCTTGATTATTAAAGAAAGATATTTATTCATTCTAAAAGAGACAAATAATCTAATTTGCAGATGGGACTTAATAGAATTTCCTCTTTTTATAAAATCAGTAATTTAAAAGCTAATTCAAATTTGGCAATGCTTGCTTCATTTTATAGGGATGAATTGTTCTCTCAATTTTTGCAGCATAAGGCCAACTCTTTTTATGAACTTTTTCCTTATCCTTTTTTTTAAAGAGTTATCAGTGTAAGGTTGGTTTTAATGCGTTGGACAATTTCAAGAATTAGGAATTTACTAATTATAATTGGTTATTGTTTTTATAAGCTTCAAATATTTTCTTGGTTCTAGAATTGTCTGTGTTACTTTTTTTTTCTGTCTAGGCTTCTATCTATAGACATGACTGGGTTCATATCTTACATTTCATGTTTTGTCTCCTGCATTTGTCATATACCCTTGTGCATTGGTTCATTCTTGATAATTTCCTTTTCAGGTTGTTCCACTTCTAATGAAAGCTATAGGATGGCAAGGTGGTAGCATTTTAGCACTTGAGACATTGAAACGTGTTGTGGTTGCTGGAAATCGAGCTAGGGATGCACTTGTAGCTCAAGGGCTTAAGTGAGTGACTTTTGATGGCCAGATTAATTAATCAACTTGCTTTGCTTGTGTATATTAAACTTGAATGCCTGTGTGATCTGTTTGTCAAGTGCATCCAACCACTGGTTTTGTAAATTGTAGATCCTAGAAAACAAGAATGGAATGGTGTAAACTAATGAAACTTACCTGGTGTATATCTCTTGTATATGGGGAAAGGATCAACAACATCTCATTTTTTTTATGTATATCATCCTAGAATGTTTTAGACCATTAGATCAATGCACTTCCTAGGACTGAGATTGTACCTTACAGACATTATTAATGCACCTTGGAAATGACATATGTTAGATGCCATCTCATGCTTTCAAAATGCATCAATCTAATCTTCTGTGTATGTACATGTATGCTTTTACCTTGGATGTTCTCAGACTTTGAATAGTTTCTAATCTGTCATCAGAGTCAGAACTACCTGCTGCACTTTCTGATAACGGAAAAAGTTGTGTCATTGATGTAGGGTTGGTCTTGTTGAAGTACTTCTTGGCCTTCTTGACTGGAGAGCCGGGGGAAGGAATGGGCTTTGCTCTCAGATGAAGTGGAATGAGTCTGAAGCTTCTATTGGCCGGGTGCTTGCAATTGAGGTTAGAATGTTTAACATGTTTTCTGATTTCTAAAATTTTAGTGGGTTTCTGTCTTAATACCCTTGTTAAAGAAGATTTTACCAATTCATAACCGTTTCCAGTGTAATTTGAATTCAGCAGACCTTCTTAATTCCATTGATTGTATTGAATGACCTAGTTGCCATCATGTTTTCTACATCTAATATCTTTTTTCACTGAAGTAAATCACAATTTTTACTGCTTGCCAACTCTTTTTAAGCATTGTCTCTGGTTATTCTGAGATTTCTTTCTGTTTGTCATTTGAAACCTCCTGTTTGTGGATGCTCTAATTTTCACTAACAAAGTTAACATGTCTTGTTTTCAAGTTTCATCTAGATTTTGATACTAGTTTGGAATCTTTTACTTCAACAGGATATTTTGTAAGAGTTCAGTTGCAGTTATAATTTTTTTCTTTATTAGAAAACATTCTACACTTTTTTAAAAAAATTTACATAAATGTAAGCCAAAGACCTTCCCATCCCTGGTGTGAGCCGGATTCAAACCTCTGGCCTCTTATACCACCCAAAAAGTTTTAACAATTTTACCATCTCTTATATCCACAAATTATTTTTTAATTTATGTATTACTCTTCTCTTCTGAAAGTTTCTCTGGATTGTTTCGTAATTTGCATAGTTTTGAACAGTAAGTTTTATGCATATGAAGCCAATTTTCATGCAATTCTTCCAATCATGGATTTAAAATCATATGGTTTGACTGTGATGATTCAGGTTCTGCATGCATTTGCAGCAGAAGGAGCTCATTGTACCAAAGTACGAGACATTTTGAATGCCTCAGATGTAAGTGCCAGTACATGCTTTCTTTGATATTTGTGGTTCTTTGTTTAAACTTTAGCTATATGTACCTCAAATCTTTCTTAGAAGCTGTATGTGTAGGGAAATTTCTTTTTAGTTGTTCATCCTAAACATTTTATGATGTTCAAAGTTGATAACTAGAATTAACTTAGATGGAGCTCCTGTTTAAAAGTGGTGGTGTAAGACCAGAATAGAGAAGAAAAATGATTATGGAAATGGAGAAGGGGGAGAATTGATGTTCGAATAATGCATCGATAATCTGAAGTCTGACCAAGAAAATAAGAAACAAAAAAATTGATGCTCTATTCATAGTGGCCTAGAACTAAAGTAAACAGGCTTCTAAGAAGGAAAAACAATTAATTCCTGCCAAATAAGATGACACAATTTGCAAAAACCAAATGCAAACTCAAACAAGTAATAAATCATTTAATTCCTAAAATAAAAATATCTAATAAAATAAACAAAAGAACATGAATTTTTAACTCTGGGTCAAGCTGTTTTCTTTGGTTGCTGCTGGCAAAGATTCAAAATTACTTATAGGATGTAGGCACTCATTTTGCTTAGATTACAGGAAATGTCAATTTCTGCATAACCAAAATTGTTTAATTGATTTCTGTGGAAGTAATTTCAAAGTTGACAAGTATTTCCTAGACTTTGGTAATAGGTTAACCTATTTGCTAGTTTCTTCATCCATATTGCAGGTTTGGAGTGCTTATAAAGACCAGAAGCACGATCTTTTCCTCCCGTCAAGTGCTCAATCTGCAGCAGCTGGCGTTGCTGGTCTGATTGAGAGTTCCTCATCTCGGCTAACTTATGCTCTTACTGCTCCACCACAATCTTCTCAGCCGAGAGCACCTGCTTCTACCGCATCTGATTCAAACGGAATGCAGGATCAGTTTTTGCAGCACAGAGAAATATTTCGTAATGGTCAAGTATAACTGTTATACATTACACCTCTGTATAGTCAGTCCTCTGTACAGTTAATTACACCATTGTTATTCAACCTTTTTCTCGGCTTCTCTCTTGCTCATTTATCTATGTGGATCGGACAACTTTGTGCAATTTTCTTGGAGAACTATTAAAGGGAAGAAATCATTCATTTTCCATGTAAAGAGGAACTCGGACCATTTGTAAATTTTGTCAGTTTGTTGCACCAATTTGCAATATATAGTTGTGGAGGTGGTTTTTGTGTGAATTTATCGTAGCAAATTTAGTTTATTCATTATTTGTTTTTTGCGAGTTGTATGTATTTATCGTTTATTTTGAATCATTGCAGTTGGGGTTAAAGTTTTATGGCTTTGTATCTCAATTTATTGACGTATTTAGATGATATTTGAGAAGACAAGACAAACCATTGAAATGAAGTCTCAAAA